>WSYH01001204.1:0-135039 GCA_036426205.1 Ascaphus truei
ACACACACACACACACACACTCTACATCATATCAACATGTGGAGAATAATTATTTAGACACTCCATCACCAGCAGTACCACAGCAGTCTTATGTTAGAAAAGGCACAGTCAGGAACGTCAGAGCTCTCCTTTGTGGCCACAGAGCTCATTACAGCTCACAGTATGTCAAGCGGTTCAGCAACTATGGAGTGGATCCCAGTGGCTGGAAATGGCAGGACAGGCAAAGCGGTGGTGTTTGAGGTCAACGACAGAAATCTGGGTGGCAATTAGTGCAGAGAGGATGATTTCAAGCCTAAATATTAATTATGCTATATGCTCTATATTCCTATATAGTCAGTATGTAACTGGTTAAAATAAGTCATTTAGTATTAAATTAGAAATTATATTGGAAAATGATTAGCTGACTGCAAGGATAAGCTGTAGACAGCCAGGTGTACGTTTAATGTCTGCTAAGCTGCAACAGTTTGGATTCAAAGGTTAGTTAAATAGTTAGGGGGCTATGCACTAAGCAATGCGTTTTTGCAGCCGATAGGGAATTTTTAACTCGCCCGATTCAAAGTGAAGCCAAACGCGGGATTCACTAACAACTGCATCTCCTCCATTATCTTGGGGTTAGCGCTTGCCTGCGGTACCAATCCTGTGCCCAAAAAAAAGAAATACATAAATAAATACTTTAAAATAAATACACCCCCCTCCTTCCCCGCCCCTTAACACATACAGTACAATAATGGTCAAAATTACTATTATCCAGATATGGATAATAGTGCATTTGCCCATTTAAAATACAACATTAAGTAGCATAAATAAAGTGATAACACTAGATATTACTAGATATACTAGATATATACAACAAAGCGCTCTTACCTATTAAGATATTTGAGTACTAACTCCCAATATTACAATAAAAATTATTATACCAATTAAAGTGCACTGTGACTAATAACAAAAGAGTGACTAAAATGCTACAATAAAACCAACCAATGCTTAATGAGATTGATTGTGATGATTGATGGCTAACTATGCTCACACTGGTGATAACACAATATATGGTGCACAGTGAATATCAAAGTGACTAGTTCCAAATACAATTAACAACCAATACCTGCTAACGTGTAGTAAAACGTGTAGTAAAAAATAGGATGTCAGCCAATAGACAATATATCAAGTCTATCCACATGACTTGTACAACTGATACGAATATAAGAGAACACAATTTCCTTGGCGCTATTAGAGGTATAAATACCACTCCCAAACAGGTGTAGTTTATCTGTCCAGGTAAAGAGACCTTATAGATATTCAATCTCCTCCAGATATAGCAAGGCTGTAAATGAAGAGAAAAAGAAAAAAGACTGTTGCGCAGTAACTTCTTATAATTGGGTCACTACAGAATCCCCTAAGATTGCCTACTTACAGCAATATAAGATATAATGCATCAATTGGTATCTTTAATCTTGATCGGGTGATGTCCCGAATCCTCGTGTTCAAAGTCACCTCAGAACAATCAGTGCCCATGCAATAACTGTACTGTACATATACACTGTACATGCAACAAATATACATGGCACAATACCCCAAAAATATTGATTTATTTAAAAAGCACAAGACATGTAACACTCACATTGTAGCATGCCTTGAACCGTGATATTAGAATGCCGTCCGCAGCTTTGAGAGTCCGGGATCCTTTGCAGACTGCCTAGGTAAGTTTAACGCTCTCTCCCTCGCGTCGCTGGAGTGAACTACCTCCCTGATGACTTCGGCGCTGCTTGGAGAATCCCTCCTCTCGCTACCTCATGGATGGATACTGTTAGGCTCCACCCTACGCGTTTCGTGACCGTAAATGTCACTTTGTCAGGGGTATGGAGCACTTCTATTCGACCATGCTATTTAAAGCATTTGAAAATTAACCCTTTCCTTAGCGCAATGGCGAAGAGGGCGGGCTAATGATCAAAACGTAAATACACTAAAACATACTAAAATATACTTAGATAATGGCTACAATACTACCTATCCTTCTTTGGCCTCGGCCATGTTCCCTGCTTGCTGGCGGAAGCGCGCTGAGGTGCGCTCCTGCTCAGCACTGAGCCCCTACAGCCGCAATTAGAGCGGCTTTAGTATGGGCTCACCTGCGCTTTCGCAAGCGCGCGGAAGCTTTGGTCTTTAGGGAATTCAAAATTCCACCGCTTGCCAGCGCGACAGGCCGGTCACGTGAGCAGTTCGCCCAATGAGGGCGAACCAGCTCCGTGACATCACTGGCCACCCCCGTCCAGTGATGTGCCCGCCCCGGCCCGCCCCCTGACGGCCCCGTGACAGCGCGTGCGGTAAGCAGCCGCAAGGCCAGGGAAAGCACCCGCTTTCCCTGAGCCTCAGCGCACCTCAGCGAGCAAGCAGGGAGCCTGGCCAAGGCCTTAGTCAGAAAGATGATCCTACTGAGAAGAGAGCTCTTATTAATATAAAATACATAACAATATATGTTAATTGATGCCCTCAAAAAAACCTTAAAATAACTATTAATACAGAAATCTGAAAAATACATAATAATTAGTATGTGAGATTTTGAACAAATTATTGATACAGAAAAACACAAGGAGCAACTTTGTATAATTTTAACTAACTCTGAGAAAAGACGCAAGGTCAAACTCAATACTTAATCCTCCAGGGGTCATTGTTCTCAGAGTGTAAATCCAGAAGCTTTCACGTCTGGATATAAGGTTGATTCTGATCTCCCTCTCCAATTGGCCTTGGGGCAGTCAATACCTTTGCAAATCAGACCCTCTGGATTTTGATTATGATGGATCTTAAAGTGATTGGAGACACTGTGGGTCACTAACCCCCTATAGACATGTTCTGCCAGTCTTCTTTTTAAGGGTCGACCTGTCCTCCCCACATATTGAATCCCGCACGGACACTCAAGTAGATATACAGTAAATGTACTTTTGTCATTTATAAAAGATTCTATATCGAATCTTTTACCATTAATATTTGACTTGAAATCCTTGCACTTAGAACTGTATTTACATCCTATGCAATTTGGACATGTATAATATCCTTTAAGATTACTAAACCACACAGTTTTTTTCTCTTTGGCTGCACTGATAGGACAGCTAGGTGCTAACAGAGAAGGCTCAGTGAGTAAAGACTGGCACTGAGTTTGAAGAAAGGGAGCCTGGTTCAATTCCTGGTGTCGGCTCTTTGTGACCTTGGGCAAGTCACTTTATCTCCCTGTGCCTTAGGCACCAAAAACATAGATTGAAAGCTACACGAGGCAGAGACCTGTGCCTGCAAAATGTCTCTGTAAAGCGCTGTGTAAAACTAGCAACACTATACAAGAACATGATTAAAAAAAATCAGTTTCAGATTTTTGCCTTTTTTGAATACAATCTTCTTATGTAGTATCTTACATAATTCCTTATCTACCTGTAATATTCCCCAATGTTTTTTCATTATGTTGGTGATTTAGGAGCCATTTCGTTATATTGAGTGATGAATGGTATAAAATCCATGCCATCCATTACATTCTTGTCCTTTTTACTTTTCATTAAAATGAGATCCTCTCTAAAGCTTTAGATACTTTGGTTTTACTGTAATCTTTCTATGAACTTTTTTTGAGATCAGAAGTCACTCTTTTGTTATTCATCACAGTTCAATTTTTTTGTTATAATAATTTTTATTGTCATATTGGGAGTTAGTACTCCAATATCTTAATAGGTAAGAGCGCTTTGTTGTATATATCTAGTATTATTGTTATCTCTGTATCCATTCATACACTAGCAGCCTACCATTAGAACACTATGGCATTATTTTCTAGAAGAGCCCTTAGAGGTCATATTCTGGAATAATTATTTACTGAAGAGGCAGAATTAGAAACCATTGAGATAGATGTAGAAAATCTGGAAACCCAATTTAACAAATTAGAAAGGCTTCTTATTCATGAAATGAAGCAGTGCTGGGACACCGTGGCACTCAGCAAATATTTTGAAAGAGAGAGAATCCCTTGATGTTTCTAAGACAATTCTAAGAATTTTAAAGTTATTGGGCGGATGATTACTGAGGGGGTGGTTGATGTAAACTGTGGCATCTGTGTGCTACCATCCTCTTTGTCTAACCTGCCCTTTATATGCTGAGCCAGCCCTCTGGCAAATTGGCTGAGCATAAACCTTTGTCACTGAACAAAGTGTTTACACCAAGCATCCAGATGCCTTGTCTTGTTTGCCTTGTGCATTTAGATCCTGTCTTGCTCTGAAATTATTTTCTGTGTACAAATTTCAGGTTTCGCAGAGTGTCGGAACCCACTTATCTTCTTGATCTGTGGCTTCTTTTGCTCTTCTATGCCCCTGAACTATGAGTGGGGACTTAGGCTCGCCAGATAGACTGACAAACAGGGCCCCTTTATATATACCCCAGAGGGGAGATTTGTTATTATATCAGTTTGTAAAGATTTATTTCAAAATCTCTCCCTTCCCTCTTTTCATCTTAGGTAACAGTTCGCTGGTAACAAAATATCCAAATAAGGCTTTTGGGGCACATTTACCTTGAACCCTTAAATGTGGGAGGATCAACTGACTGCCTCTGAAGCGGGAGCTGGATCAGATGAGTGTTTGTCGACGCCTCGCTTGTCTTGGACTTTGTGCAACGCTTCTTAAGCATTGTGATAATAAAGTGCTCAGTGACACAAAGTGAAAATAAAATAAGATGTAGCTTTTAAACCCTTTCAGAACTTGTTCACAAATTCTTCCTAATGTGGCAATCTTCAGAAATTGGGGCGTGCAGGAACCCAAAAATAGAGATAAAAGTACAAAAAAGGTACAATATTGCTTGTCACAAAATACTCGTGTGGGTAATATAGTGGATCCACACTTACATTTTTCTATATGAAATTAGGGAAAACCAATCAAGGCAATCCTTTAAGTGGATTCAGCTTTTCTTTGGAATAAAGGTGTTCTTCATGCAAACCAATCTCAAGGAAGGGAGAAAAAAGATGCAATAGTGTAGATAGTACTAGATATGGGAAACTTTATATGCATTAAAAAAGGAACATCGAAGTGTGCACTCACACTTTTTAAATGTTACAACAGCATTTCAGATATAAAATCTGTCTTAAAGAATGCAGAGTCTCTGCAGTCTCACCACCACTGGCAGCAGTCTCACCGCCACTGGCAGCAGTCTCGGCATCCCTCAAGATTCATCCACATCACTTCCAGTCTAATCCTTTCTGGTGGAAGGACCATCTCTCGGACCACATCTACCACAGAAGACATCACTCTCAGCAATAGCAACTCCATGTGTTTCGCCTTTTCGGCTTCGTCTGGAGTTGGGATTTTCTATCTTCTCTAAGCTATTTAAATACCATCTAAAGATTTCTTATTGGTTTACTTGTTTTTATCATCATCCAAAACATGATTTAAAAAATATATACATCTTGAAAACTGGTATCTTAGGTATAAGACATACCTTGGTATTCTAATACCAAAATTATTTTAACATCGAAGAGAAAAGATTATTTGTAAGCGTTGAAGTATCACAAGGAGAAATGGCAAAAGAATGTACACATACAATGAACAAATACACAGTTTTTATAAAGCCAGAATAAAACCCTACACTAAAATGTGATGCACTTGTTAAAATGACACAATCCTGAACATATTTACAGTACAGACCAAAATCTTTCATTGGATCCAATTCCTAAAATGCAAAATGAAAATAAGGGATATGAAAATAAAAGACAAGAGCCCCAAATGCTGCATCCAACATGACAAAATATTTAGTACATTACTATGTATTTATATTCTCTCTTTATAAATATCGGTCATTTAGTCATTTAGTTCAACCCTTTGGCCAACACTTTTTAAGAGTGCAACCACGTCACAGTTATCCCATTTCAGCAGGTCCTACACTACCAATATTATACTGTCTTATGTATTTCTTCCATTGCATAGAGAGAAGGGGAAACAGATTCTGCAGCCAACAGCATGGGGTGCGTGCCATGTATGCAGTGCCTCAAGGGTTAAAATGTAAGAAGTACAGGCATACCCCGCATTAACGTACGCAATGGGACCGGAGCATGTATGTAAAGTGAAAATGTACTTAAAGTGAAGCACTACCTTTTCCCCCACTTTTGATGCACCTACTGTACGCCAATCGTCATATACGTGCATAACTGATGTAAATAACGCATTTGTAACATGCTCTATAGTCTCCCCGCTTGTGCACAGCTTCGGTACAGGTAGGGAGCTGGTATTGCTGTTCAGATTGTGCTGACAGGCGCATGCGTGAGCTGCTGTTTGCCTATTGAGCGAAATGTACTTACTCGCAAGTGTACTTAAAGTGAGTGTCCTTAAAGCGGGGTATGCCTGTACTGTACAGTAAGTGCTTTGTAGGAACTATAGTGCAGTTATTAAGGAACTTCTGGTTTCTAACCAGTTATAACTGCAGTGTACCTCATACATACTGTAGCACATAGTGCTTATTACATGGTAACTTTGTAATGTTACTTTCTCTCTACATTTGCTTTATTTGCTGGGCTTCAACTCATTTTTATTTGTGTGCTTTATTTAATCTCACCTGGCCTTGGTAACTCATAGCCCTCATTACATATTTCTTTTGTGCTTGGAGTCCGATCAAGGTTACAATCAACAAAATAGATATCCCTTGGAGGTATGCTGTCAGTAGACAGTCTCCACCCATCAGCTGGTTTAGCTCACAATGCTACAGCAGCGGGCTAGAAAAGCAATGGTTGTAGTTTTAGTCCTGTTGGATCTGACATCATTCCAGTCATTAGGTTGGCACTTTAGGCTTATCAATTCTATATAGTTGGTATTGAAATCATTTTAGGAAGTGTGGGATGGGAATCACTTAAATATACTTTGCATAGATATTAGTATACCTCAGGTGTGCTCCTTTTTCAGCACAGACATGTATCCCTAATTTATTTTAGGCATGTTTTTAGGAGATATATGCAACTAGAGATGCTTATTAAATCATCCCCCTCCCTCTCTCTCCTGAGTTGCAATTGATCCTTTTGAAAGGAACTGGCCAATCTGAGGTGAATCAAATCCACAGAAAAAAAGAAAAAAGTGTAAATCTTATACTATATTAGTGAAAGCACTGTATGCCTGTCTGCATCTTCCTGTGTCCCTAGGGGAAATCTCATTGGTTCCTTGGCCCGCCCGCCCCCGCACCTCTCATTGGCCTGAGGCGGAGTGACGGGCCAAAGGACAAAGACACACACACACACACACCCCTCTCTCTCTCTTCCCCCTCGGCCACACATACACTCTCTCTGTCCTCTCTCCCCCCCATCACACTCACCTCCCTCCCTGGAGCTCCACTCACCTCCCTCCCCAGAGCTCCACTTACCTCCCTCCCACTCCACTCACCTCCCTCCCGCTCGACTCCCTCCCTCTCCACTCACCTCCCTCCCACTCCACTCCCTCCCCACTCACCTCCCTCCCCAGAGCTCCACTCACCTCCCTCCCTGGAGCTCCACTTACCTCCCTCCCGCTCCACTCACCTCCCTCCCGCTCACCTCCCACTCCACTCCCTCCCGCTCCACTCACCTCCCTCCCGCTCCACTCACCTCCCTCCCACTCGCTCCACTCCCTCCCTCCCCCACTCCCTCCCTCCCTCCGGGACTCCCCTCCCTCCCGCTCCACTCAACCCTCCCCTCCCGCTCCACTCCTCACTCCTCCCCTCCCACTCCCTCCCGCCTCCCTCCCTCACCTCCCTCCCGCGCGGGGGGACACGTGGCACCTAGAATGGCGGCACCCAGAAAGGACCTCCTTCCTCCCGCGTGGACTAGCTAAGACCGCTCCACTCCCTCCCCTCACCTCCCTCCCCTCCACTCACTCCCCCCGCTCCACTCCCTCCCTCCCTCCACTCAACTCCCTCCCAGGCAGGGGGGACCCGGCCCACCTAAGATGGCGGCGCCCGGAAGACCCCCCTTCCTCCCATCAGGACTAACTAAGATGGCGCGCCGGGAGGAAGGGTGACGTGTGTGTGTCACGTGTGGTGTTTGTCATTGTGTGTTGTGTGTCACTGTGTGTGTGGGTCACGATGTGTGTGTGTGTCACTGTGTATGTGTTCGTCCTCACTGTGTGTGTGTGTGTTGTCACTGTGTGTGGGAACCTGTGTGTGGTGTCACATGGGGGGCAGAGCGGAGAAGAGGGGGAGCGGAGAGACTACAGGGGAGTGGAGAGGAGAGACCCGGACAATTTTAAGCAACCCACCCCCCTCCTGTCCACTGTCCCCCTCCTGTCCACTGTCCACCCCCCCTCCTGTCCACTGTCCCCCCTCCTTCCCCCCCCCTCCTGTCCACTGTCCCACCCCTCCTGTCCACTGCCCCCCCCCTCTGTCCACCCCCCTCTGTCCACTGCCCCCCCTCCTGTCCACTGCCACTCCGTCCACTGCCGCCGCCCTGTCCTAAACCCCCATCCTGTCCACTGTCCCCCCCCCCCTGTCCACTGTCCCCCTTCCCCCCCCTCTGTCCACTGTCCCCCCCTGTCCACTGCCCCCCCTCCACTTCACCCCCTCCCCCCCCCTCCTGTCCACTGTCCCCCCCCCTCCTCCACTCCCCCCACCCTTCCGTCCGCTCTCCCCACCCTCCCATCCGCTCTCCCCCCCCCCTCCCTTCCCGCCTCCCCACCCTCCCCTCTGCTGTCCCCCCCCCACTCCCCATCCACTGTCCCCCCCACACTCCCATCCGCTGTCCCCCCCACCCTCCTGTCCGCTGGCCCCCCCCACCCTCCTGTCCTCTATCCCCCCCCCCCACCCTCCAGCCTCTGCCCCCCCCACCCTCCCGTCCGCTGTCCCCCCCACCTCCCCCGCCTGCCCACCCTCCCATCCCTGCCCCCCCCCACCCTCCCGACCGCTGTCCCCCCACCCCTCCTCCCCCCCCTCCACCTCCTAGCGGGAAATTTAACTCATGGGCAACGCCGGGTCTCTCAGCTAGTCTTTTATAAAAACCTGAAAACATATTGCACCATTTGTCGGTACACAGTTGTGTCAGATGTAACCAACAGTACATCTGATGTGAATTTCTGAAAGCCAGAATGTTATGCCACCTAATAACTTGGCAGATCTTTAAAATCAAATAAAATAGGAAAAAAGATACACATAAGTTAATGCACACTTCTCAGATGCACAGAAGTTAAATTGTCAGATGCACAATTTGATGGTCAGATGCACAGAAGTTAAATTGTCAGACGCACAATTTTATGCCTCATTGCTATATGAGTGCCGTTCCCCAAATCGTAAAATGCTGCACATGTAGCAAATATTGGAGCAAAGACCTTGATGCATTGGGGCAGAGTCATCACATACCAGTAAGGGTTAGGTCACCCTCTCGGGCATTAACTCCTGTTCAAGTCAGTGGTGGGAGTTAACGCCAGATCAGGTACGCTAACCTGTACCAGTGCTTGATTAATCTAACCCATTGACGAATAAAGGTACAAGATGAAAATGGAATTATTTGCATCAGTTTGACTCAAATTACCATAGTACACAGATTTTAATTACCTGGATTCTAGTGCACTTTATTGTTGTTTCTTTTTTTCTGGTGGTTGTCTGTAGTACTACTGTACTGTATATTGCATTTCAAGCCATTATTAGAAAGCTAAAAGGAGTTCTAGATATATTGGGATTGGTTTGTCTCACTAAAGGTTTTTCCAGGATAACTATGCACTAATATATTTGTGGGTATTTTTTAGCCTTTTTAAACAAGCCTGAAGCAATCCAAAACAATTCTGGATTTGGTTCAGATTACCCCAACTCAGCAGATATAAAAATGTTTTGCATAGTACAAAAGCAGGACTAATGAAAACCAGCATGCGCTGGAGTCACAATTAAAAAGTGGCAACGCTGGTATATGACCAGTTCGACTCCATGCAATATGAAACTCCCACTCACCGGCCTGTTTTAGAGGGTGTGGACAAAATGGCTCAATGTCACATATCTGGTGGAATTGCCCAAAACTAGTCACCCTATGGAGACGGGTTTACCTGCTTATCAATACACTTCTGAATACGGATCTAAGACCTGACCCATGGTCTGCCCTACTAGGCAGACCAGTTCAAGATTTGTCAAGAGCGTCACCCAAACTAATTTCCCACATCATGTCAGCTAAGAGATGCTGTATTGCGGTGTCCTGGAAAAAACAGGAAGCCCCATCTCTGGCAATGGTAAAGCATAGACTAAGGCATATTGCTACGATGGAAAACTCACAGCTTTCCTGAGGGAGAGCTGCAACAAGTTCTCCCAGACATGGGACCCATGGTTTGCTGAAGATGGGGGCAAGAGAGATATTAGAGAATTGGCTTGGGTGTATACAGAAGACGACGATCCTCCCGGGCTGATCTAGCACAGAGGCATGTCAAAAAATGAACTAGAGCAATGACAATCCCTTTCGAATAATGGGTATGACTTGGAGTATACAAATAAAATAAACTTAAACCTTTGCAAATATTGTTACCACGCCCCCTCCATCCCCCTTCCCTTTATTTCCCCATGAATTGTCGTGTCCATTATGTCCTGTCCATTATTATTTAGCTGTGGAGTTAATAGGGGATGTTAAGGAGGTCCCTAACAATTTGGATAATCATTATTCTTGGATTTATGGGCCTGAATTGTCTATGTCATGGTTTTTGCTATATAACATCCTTACTGTTCCTATCTTATCTTCTGTATCCCAAGTAAAAATTGACAATAAAAATATCTGTTAAAAAACAAAAGTGGCAACGCTGATATGTTACTAAAATTGTTTACTTTTTGGAGTGTTTTTCTATTATTGAGGAGTGATATTAATTTCAAATGTATCATTTTTTTATTGGCAATAATGATCAAAGGAAAGCAGCTTCGAAAGTTGTCCTACGTAGCTTGAATAAGACTTGTGTCTTTTTGATCTCACTCACAGGCACTTCTTGCTATGGTCCAGACAGGTGTATGCAGTTAAAGAAGTAGAGAAGGGTATTTCTGTCTTCTTAATATATGTAATTTGTTAATCCATCATGTTCTGACATTTTGGCTGTGAGTTAAAGCCTTTATCAAGGATGAAGCTTACCAAGTGAATGTCACAAAGATGTGCGTGTGTGTATAAATATACTGTATCTGTATCATTGACTCCTGCCCTTGATGTAACCCTGTTCCTGTGACATTAATTGGTATACAGGCAGTGTGCCGTGACTTCAGGGCGGTCCACAGCAATCATCACGTTGTCCTCAGAGTAACCAGTATAAAAACAATACAGGCATGTGTTATACCACGTACCAAAGTGAAGCAGAGAGATACATTATCTTAAATCAGAATAGTAATTATAATAGACTCTAGAACCAAAAGAAATAGCAAGGCCTAATATTAATTTAAGTAAGTAACAAGTATCTAGAAACATTGCAACCTAGCTGGAGGTAGATGGCACAAGCTATTTAAAGGGCACTCAGATGAGGTAAAATGTACTCCTTTAAAATTGAATAAACGGAGACAAATAAAAATATAAAAACAATAATCAAATAGCAATACAACCATATATTCTACTTCTCAACAAATTGTGTACAGACCTATTGACCAATATCTTTATCTAGATGATGCAGATGCAGCGGCCATTATTTTAACAAATCACGGCGCTGTTTTCGTGTGCGCTGCTGTACTCCACTCGGCATGAACGCAGCCAATCACACCAGGCACACGTGTTTATCGCGGTTGCTTTGTTTGAATTTCATGGATTCTGTTTCTTTGTGTGCAATGAAATGAATGAATTGTAATGTGTACAGTACTGTGCAACTGTGCTACTGGGTCAATGTCAGGTGTTTAAAAACCAGAACACTAAAATGCCATTTTCTGCACTCCCTGCAGTCGCATCTAAAGGCGGGACGGTTGGAACAAATCACGCACCATGACATGGGTATTCCAAGGTATAAAACGCATGAAGTGTTCGAATAACGGCCGCTGCATCTGTAGTTAAGATTCCATCACTAGTAAAACAAAACGCCGTCATGAGAGATTAGCACAATAATTATGGGATGAGAATACAAGTCAGTGGAGACAAAGAAAACAAAAAGCATTCCTTTTTTTAACAGGAAGTGAAGAATTAAAAGTTTTACTGGAATGGTGATGTAATGTTGAGGAAATGGATTAGATTGATAAATTGTTGAAAAAGTGCAATTGTTGTTTTCCTGCATTGTGGGGCAGCCTTTTAAGTGACTACAAAAATTAATGATAGAGAAGTCATGCAAAGCTAACTACTACAACATCAATTACTCATCGTTTTCATTCATTGTGTCAAGCTACAGAAAAGCTTCATCTAAAAAAGGATAATAAAAGGACTATTTGTTGAGTATCATAAGGCACATTTGTGCTTCAAGCATATCGTGTTAATATGTTTAAAATGTTTTTTTATGCATCAAACTTTTAGTTATAAAAAGCAGTACAAACTGAAGGTTATGTGACTATACATATGACACAAGGAGGCCTATTCTATAAGCCTTCATAAAAAACGCTGCCAGTTTTTTGAGCGTTGCTATCACCTTATTCAGAAAGTCTCGATTACCTGTGATAGCAAAATTCCCAAAAAGGGCGAGTAGCCGGCGACGTGATGATCGCCTCTCTCAAAAGGGCTCACCCGGCAATTTGTTCCAGCTTCAGAGAGAGAGAGCTACACAGAGAGAGCGCCTCTCCCTGTGCATATCTCGACAGCAATCACAAGATTGTATTATAAATTTTAATACTCGTGTAGATGAGCAGGGGGTCTCCGGAGCAGAACAGCGTTCATTGACTCCTATGCATTTTATTCCCATGGTCATGTGACACGAGACATTCAAATGCATAGGAGATACCGGTACCCCATGTCGGGGCTTGTATCTCGGGAAGCAAAGGATCCCTGGACCTCAAATCAACGTGGTTCTGCTCCGAAGACCCCCTGCTCATCTACACTAGTATTAAAATTTATATTAAAACAGCTTCATTACCTAAGAGGCTAACGGCTAATGCAATGAAGGGGTTAAACCTTAATAGCCTGAATCTTGGGGGAGAGGTTGGTTGGTAGGTTGCAGGGGGAGTTAACCCCTTCAATACCATAGCGGTGGGAACCGCTATGGTAACGAAGGGGTTAACCAGTCCTGTTCCCCCCGCAAGGCCTAAACACCCACCCTTGAGTCTACTACCCCCTTCAACCAATCCCTCTACCCCCAAGAAACAAAAATAAACACAACAACCCTACTACCCACCTCCTCTACTGCCAACAACCCCCACAGCACATACAGTACATTAATGGGCAAAATAACTATTATCCACATATAGATAATAGCTCATTTGTCCATTATAAAGATGAGAAGAGTAGAGCACCATGAAAAACAGGAGTCAGGAGAGGATCCAAGTAACAAAAAAATCTTAAATGGAGTGAATACAGCATAGGGAAGAACCTCCTACGCGTTTCGAACGTCTGGTTCTTTATCAAGGATAAACGCGTAGGAGGTCCTTCCCTATGCTGTATTCACTCCATGTAAGATTTTTTTGTTACTTGGATCCTCTCCTGACTCCTGTTTTTGACGGTGCTCTACTCTTCTCATCACTACTTGGACTCTACCAGCAGAAGCACGTCTTCCCTACAAGGAGGTGTTCGTGAGTTGACAGCCCTTATTGTTACCTTATTGCCCCCAATGAAATTGAATGTGGTGAGTTTTCTCATTCACTTTCGGTTTTCAGGGATTCATGGCGTTATTTGGTTATATGGAATGACACTGATATGACATACACCTACCAATGTGTTTGGGCATTATCTCTCATTCTATAGTTTGGTATTTTGAGCATTCTGACTATGATCTTTACTACATTTGTCCATTATAAAATCAAACTTTAGCCAGCCAGCATAAATAAAGTAAATACAACTTTCTACTTACCCATGCCATCAATAAGGGCATCCTCATCAGCATACTCCAGGTCCATGTCCTCCATTCAATATACACTATTGCAGGAAACTGATGCAATTCTTATGTGGAGTCTTCCCAAATGTAGTGAGGACATTTCAGAATAAAAGATAAAGAACAGATGGAGCAGATTGTCTAAAAAACATTAGAAACTCAATATTGAAATGCAAAAATGCACGCTCACAATATAACAGAGAATTTAAAACATACTGTATCAGAGGTTGACAGGCTGTGTAAAAAGATATTTTTGTTCAAGACATGTTCTAACTGGCTCCTCTGTAGCCTTCACTGTCACCCTTGGTCAGGTGCATTACATCTGATGTGCGCACTTCCGCTTTCACAATCCTCTGTCTGAATACCTCTTCTGCATGAACTCAATGCGTTACGCTAATCACTTCATCAGGAGTCATGTTGTAGGTCTCCTATAGGTTTCTTTATATATGTATCCTTTTCAATTAGCTAATTGAAGGTCCGATTATCAAAAAAATGCCTAACCAGATCTTGAATGTGTCTAAAGTTTACAAAGTCATGGAGCAATCTATAAAAGGGCTTGACAATGCACAGCGTCACATGTAAAAAAATGCACAATCACATACTTGTATAACATCATAATTTTTTGTAACCATTTCATAAGATATCCAGATGTATTACATCATCCACAGGGCATGGTAGAGCGTCTTCTGACTTGCCCTGAGGATGATGTCTTTTAATTGTGCTGTTATGATGGAATAAAACATTTTTCATGTGATCCAGCTTCTCTTTTTGGCCTTTCACCGCTCTACTTTCCCCCGTGGGAATACATCCGAATATTGCATACACTTTGCGTGTGCACGCTGACGCTGGAGACTCTATGACGCAGTGGTGAGATTCCACTGGGTTAACCTCTCCGTGAGGGGATGTGGATAAAATTCGGAGCCTGAGGAAGCCCAAGATAGGGCGAAACGCGTTGCTCAAACCACCCAAGCATTTTGGACCCTTTCAGCCACCGTCCAGAGACACGAGACCGAGAGCACAGCACTGCACCCGGACGCGGATCAACAGGCTGTTAACCAAAGAGTCTCATACCAACAACTCAGAGACTGGCTTTTTATTGTACTTCCTTCATTCGTTGATGCAAGCTTTTTAATGTTTTATTAAAGTGCACAACCTTGACTACAGACCAAGCGTGGACTATTTTATCCAAATCCCCTCATGGAGAGGTTAACCCAGTGGAACCTAACAACTGCGTCATAGAACCACCACGGGAGTGATCGGAAGTTCCTCAAGAGGCTACCAAGATACCGCTACTAGTGTGTACTCACACTAGTCCATGTGAGTATTATTGTATTTATTATTTCATTATAATTCACCCACCATCATTCCTGCAGATTGTCTATGCTCTAATTGTGAGCCTCAAACATCAAGGCTGTCACCTTTGGAGTGAGAAACATCTCTTGCAGGATTAAACTCACACAGGCCCGTGTGAGTGTTTGCAGTTCAATTCTGCTTTAATTGTCCATTTCCCTTAAGCTTTCATTTTCCCCTATATCTGTTATGATCTAACCTTGTTCCTTTACTCTGAGGGGAGCACTGCGACTTTGAGTGTAAACAGACCCCGGCAGAAGCAGGGAAACCACTGCGAGAACAGGGAAGGTAGATTGCATTGGCCGAACAAAGGAAGAAAACACAAAAGATACCTTGTTGCGAGCCATACTTACACAGGACCGTGTAAGTTTTATCTATTTATCCTTTGTCTTACCACCTCCCCCATACTACAGCTAAGAAAGCTTGGATACTGCTATATCTGTATTTCATACCACATTGAGAGTACCGATACCCTCCATCATCCCCTAACCTGTGCTCCCCCTTCCTTTTTCTGTTTCCATTACCACTAAGGATCTCGGATAGATCCTGTGGGGGTCTGAGTCATAGGAGGGCATTAAGAAGACAAGGTTCTATACATTTTTATAAGTTTGATTTCCCCACCACTTCCTTTAGAGGTACAGTAGCGCACATGCACTTCTTCATTATATTTAAACATGTTTCAGAAATTTCTTAATACTGTACATAAAGTGAAAGAGAAAAAAAGGAAAATTAGTACAAAAATGTTTTAATATATTTCATCTAAATGTCTATTTCAATAGTAGTATGTCCACTAAAATCATGTACAGTATGTCTCCCAAAATGTTGAAACAAATGTAAAATCAATATAGATGTGAAAATACTAGAATATCAAAAGATTTTTGGGGCAAACTAGAGATCAGTGAGACAATGTTGGATGCTTATTTATACTAAAAATGTTCCTACTATATATCTATGTCAACATTGAGGCGATCAGCAACCATAGTTGAGTTTATGAATCAAAAATGTCTCTTTCTGGGCTAATATAATAAACCTACTGTATGTCCACCTCTCCAATATATATACATGTTCAATGTCTTTGTATGTTAAACCAATGGGATTTGCATGATGAAAAATAGTTAAATGTTTTGGTACACTATGGGGTCTATTCACTAAACTTCGATAAGTGACTTAGAAAATTTTGGGCACTTCTCAAACGAGTTGGCAAGTGTAGCTATTCAGAAAGCTTTGATAACTTGCCCAACTCGCTTGAAGTACTTCTCCCTGATCGGTAGCACTTCCGCACGGACAAACTGTGTGGGAGCTAAAAAAATGCTCAAACTCACATTTCTTGAGATATCACGCTATTCAGCTAGCTTTGATATGCACATTGCAGCTGCAACTCGCAAGCAACTTGCATGTTCTAATCTCGCCACCTCAAGGGTGGCGAGATGAGACCCACAATGTGACTTAGAAGAAAACATTTATTTTTACTGCATCGGATTGAAGCCAGTGTCTCTGGAGCTGACATATATTAACAACCACTACGGTATTGAAGGGGTTAACCCATCCTGCTACTCACCTGGTAGGCATAAACAATGACCATGGGCCAACTACCATCTTCACCCAACGCCTCTATCTCCAATAAACATTAAAATACAATACAAACACCGATATTAGCCAATTCACCCATTGATTGCCAGTTTGTTACTTATGCCGTAAATGGGAGCAAAGATAACCCCAATAGCAATGAATGGGCACTCTACTACCCACTCCCTCTAACTCCCAACAACCCCCCCCCCTAACACGAACAGTACAAAAATTGGCAAAATCCCTATTATCCGGATGTGTATAATAGCGTATTAGCCCTTTAAAAATAAAACATTATCCAGCCAGCATAAAGTAAATTAAAGTTGGACTTTCCCCTGCCTGGATAAAGGCTGTCCTCATCTTCCTCCCCATCCTCTATGGGCAGCAACATTGCAATAAAAAACAAACTACTGGCCACTAACCCCTTAATTACCTTAGTGGTTAGTAACCGCTATAGTAATTAAGGGGTCAACCCCCCTTCCCAATACCCACCTGCGAGGCCTAACCACCCTCCCCAGGGCAACTACTACCACCCCCAAACCTTCTTCCCGCATCACCACACATACAAATGGGCAAAGGCACAAGTAGCTAAAAATGGCTAATAGCACGTTTGCCCATTTGTTTGTAAAACAAAAGAAAAACACAATAAAATAACATTGGCATAACAGTACGCTTACAAATAAACCCATTGATTGTTCTGTGGTAAACCATGCCCACAATAGGGGCAGGCTAAAAAAAGAACCACAAAATAAAACACATTACATTTAAATAAAAACAAGCATTGAACAATAAAGCCATTGATTGTGACTGTTGTAAACCATGCCCACAATCGAAACTCCCTTCAATGACGTCACATTCTTTCCAAAAATGGACTCTGTCACATGGCTTACAACAACCAATCGGATTTGGGATATACCACGTGATGCCTCACATGCTATATCTCACAATCCAATTGGTTGGAGCAATATGTGATGACAGCCATCTTGTTTTTGGTGACATCATCTTAAAGGGAGGGAAGCACAGGCTTCCTGATGGCTGACTTCCCTCCCTTTACATGACGTCACATGTTTAAATTTTTTATTTTATTTCACATGGTACACCATCCAATCAGTTAGAGGTGTGCAAATGTGATGTCACAGGCCTGATATACGGCCTGTACTGTCTCATTTTACCTCTAGAAGATGACAGGACAACATCCGCTCCTGGAATAGATTACAAATACAGATGACTGAAGAAATTAAAGAATAACAGAAGAAAGAAGAATAGAATTTACCTGAAGCTGAGGATCATTGGGTCGCGGATCGAGAGCTTCAAGATATGTACATCGGGAATCGGAGGGTGAAGACATCTAAACATAAGAAAAACCATTGAAGGTATGTAATTTAAATTTTTCAGGTATTTTGATTGCACTTTTTAATGTATATTTTTTTGCTTGCCCATTGACTGCCAATGTATTTATCTATGCCCCTTTAGGGCTATAGATAAATACAGTTACTGCTGCGGCTCATTGTATTCTAACACATCGCCGGTTTTCCCCTGGCTTTTTCCTGGAATGCGACGCACTTCACCGGGAGCATGCCGCATTCATTTTGCGTTCTCAGCCACGGGTCATGCACGGGTCATGCGCGGTTGACACACGGTTGATGCGTTTATTGATAATGGTTTGGATTTAATAGGTTGCAATTCTTCGTGTGTCTGCCAGATGGCAGATATTCATGAATTGTAATGCGCATGCGCTTCAGTAATGTGTCGACTTGCAGGTGTTTCGTTTAAAAAAGATACCACATTGTGCTATTGTAAATTGGCCTTGAGACTGAAGAAAGAGGTTGCAAAAATGTATCAATTTAGGCTTTTCATATTAAAGAAAGACAAAGACCAGTTTCTGTTACAGTATTCTCCAGAGAGCCGTCGCCATGAGTGTTCAAGTGCAGCCTGTTTTCCAAAAACCCGACAGAAGTTACGCGTATTTGATATGGGCCGCGATTAATGCAACAGATGATAAGATGGCAACAGTTGTTCAAATTTATCAGTATTTTATCGAAAATTATGACTTTTACAAATTTTCGCCAGCTCCTCATACGTGGAAGCGTGCAATAAGGAAAAGGTTATGTATCGATCCCTGTTTTTATCGTATTGAGCCACAATTTATTGGAGGGTAGTGGTGTGTATCACCGGCTTTTTCCTGTATCCATGATCGTGCAGACGGCAAAAGGCGAAAGGTCGTGTTAAAACCAACTAAGAAACGACAGTCGCTGCCAAGCAATGCACCAGCACCAGCACCGGCTTCCAATAACGGTCCCACCGTCAGTGACAACCCTTGGTGTCTATTTAGAAAGCCTGAGCCGGATTTCGCGTGCATATTCGATCAAGCTTGCATGTACCTAAGCAATTTCCAGCCTCATCAGCTGACTACAGGTGGACTAGTCCCGCTGCAAACTATCGACGTGGATGATCAAGAACACTGGACTGGCCGTGGCCCAGCGCCGGCGCCAGCTGAATGGGAAATTCTATGGTGAGTATTGTTGCCGTATTATTTTATGTGTTTTTTTTATTTTGACATTACAGTATCACTATCGGTGCGATTCAAAAGTCAAACGATTCTCCTGTAAGCAATATTATTGGCTGAGCGGCTTCTCCAGTACTGTGCTGCCGATACTGAACAATTGGTGGAACGCTAGGCGCATGCGCATTGGAATCTTCTTGAAACGCATATGCGTGTCATTACACGGTACGGGCATGCGCATGTGAACAGGAGACGCCCCCGAGAAAATTATTGGGGGGACTGGCTGGGAACTTCTTTAGGGGGCTGACCATTAGAGTAAAACTTTTCTTTTTGTTTTTCCTCAGAAAAGAAAACGGCTAATGGAGGGATTTCGATGGATAATATCGCTTTGTGTAACAATGCCTGCACATTGCTGAATCGGATTTAAAAACCCACGAACCGGAGTCTACAGTTTAGTGGCCATTGTTATTTATTAGGATAGAATACTGTACCTAAAACAGTATGCTGATGTTTTCCGGCCGTACAGTATACA
Source organism: Ascaphus truei (assembly GCA_036426205.1). Lineage (NCBI taxonomy): Eukaryota > Metazoa > Chordata > Amphibia > Anura > Ascaphidae > Ascaphus > Ascaphus truei. The sequence continues at coordinate 19,853 of WSYH01001204.1, forward strand.
ATACTTTTTTATATACAGTATACTGTGTAATAAACCTGAAAAAATAAAAACTAAGCATTTATTCTACATGTATTACAGTACTATACATACAGTATTTGTCTTCTATACAGTGCCAGTACATATAGTACAGTACAGTATGTGTCTTCTATTTTTTTTAATACTCATACTGAGCATGCCTACAGTATACTGTACAGTATGCCTGGACAGTAGTGTACATTCTAGAAACACTGTAATTTGTTACAGTATCAAAGGAGAGAATGGAACAATGTAAAACAAATCAACATGTTCTTTTATTGGTGTAGTAAGTACAAAAACATTTATTTACAAATAGTGTACTGTACAATGCAGAAACATTTTAAGTGCACAGCAATTCAAAACATCAACAGGTGTATGGTTTACTGCTAGTGAAAACATTTATGTACAGAAAGTAAAAACATTTACAGTCAGTCAGTATGGTTTACAGTCAGTCAGTATGATTTACAGTCACATGTTATAAAAACAAATTCTTTATTCACAAAATATACAAAACGCAACATATACTTTATTAAAGAACGGCAAGTCAAAACATACAGAATACAGTGGGATGGTGTGCAAAACAGTCAGTCAAGCCTGCACCAGTACAGTCCTCGAGGGCAGCAAACAGGCCCGGTTTTCAGGGTAACCTTTGAAAACCGTGCCTGTTTGCGGCCCTCAGGGACTGGAATTGTGCAGGTCCTGTGTGTGTGTACAGCAAGTTAAAACATTTCTGTATAAATACAAGTTAAAAAACACACAACATCTCCTTTATTTAAGTACAGCAGGTCAAAACATGTACAATACAGTTCAGCACAACAGTATGGTCTTACAGTACCCGTGATTAAACAAGAAAGTCCACCAGATTGTCCGTCCATGGCCGATTCCTTGCATGGCGCAAAACGCCAATAATGCAGTCTTTGAACGCCTTTCATTACAGGATCTGTAATTGTATAAAAGCGCCGCAATTCCTCCAGAATGTTCTTTCTTAAATTGGCAGGAAGCGCCTTTTTTACGTGATTTCCTTCGTTGTTCACTCTGAAGGCCCAGTCGCTGTACAAAGAGTAGGGCACATGGTGCTTAAAAAGTAACAAGGCATACTTGTGGGGTGCACCAGTACTCATCACCCTATACTTCTCCCTGAGATCCGGTGGCAGATCGCACAGGGTGATGTCGGGCACCGTATCGATGCGAGCGAATGTAGGTCTTCTGGGAGCGGGTGTGCTTGAGGCGACGGGCGATGGTAGGTTGTCTGGGAGGAAGCTTTCCTCCGGTCTTGGTCGCCGTGTTGTCTCCTGGCGTGGTCTTGACGGGGTTGTCATGTCCTCCTCAATGGCATACTTGTACACTACATCTTCTGGTGGAGGGGGTGCGCTTGGTGATGGAAGGGGGTCGATGCTCCCATTCATCACATCCATGTCACCCTCCTGCTCCGGCGTCAGGGAAACAGGGGCATGAACACCGAGCAAATGATTTATACCCGCTATGTCAGCCTCTATCTTCTCCATCCGTCGATCCATCCGTTGATCCATATGTTGCATCCGTTGATCCATGTCTAGCATCCGTTGATCCATATGTAGCATCCGTTGCTCCACATTTAGCATGGTCTCCAGAAGCAGATCTATCTTTGCCAGCACAATAGAGTTCCCGGGGATATCCACACTTATCCCATTCAGCATCCGGTCTAACGAGCTGCTTCTTGTGCATGGCGTGTGGACATCTGGGTGGATGGGTGCAACGGAGGATGAGATGGGGGTTCCATGGAGAGAAGCGGCAGCGTCGTCGAAGAAGGGTGGAGGAGGTGACCTGTGGATATCCGGTAGAGGAGAAGCGGCAGCGTCGTTGAAGAGGGATGGAGAAAGTGACCTTTAGATTTCCGGGCGAGAAGCAGAGTCGTCTAAGAGCAAAGGAGAACGTGACCCGTGAATTTCAGAGGCACCAGCGGCAGCATCGTTGGATAGAACTGGAGAAGATGGCCTGTGGGTTTCTGGGAGGGCGGCGGCAGCGTCGAGGATGAGGGGTGGAGAAGACGGGCTGAATATTTCCGGGACTGCGGCGGCAGAGTCGTCGAAGCGTATGGGAGGAAGTGGTCTGCGGGTTCGATGGGTTGGCTGCCAATCGTTTTGCGTCGAGAGTACATCACCGTATTTCTTCTTGACATAATAAGGCTGACATCTATGAAAACCCTTAGCCTTTGGGGTCAGCAGAAGGTTTTCTTTATTGGCCTTAGCCTGTCACTTTTGCCTTGGCGTGGAAACGGCAACCGCTTTTTGCTAATTCTGCATGACAGGCACGGCAGAGGCGAGTGGGTTTCTGTGTCCGTAGAATCGGGGTTGATCCATGTAAGCAGATGGCATAATGCAGTATCTGGACAAGGGCAAGTTCAGATAAAGATCATCGAGTGGTGGGCTATGCAAAGTGTGTAACCTTTTATGCATGGCAGCGAGGTACAGGTGTTGAAAGTGGGTGTACTCTAATGTGGGTCATTACCGTATAAATACACCATCCATTTTGTGGATTCACTGCACATTGAATACACATCGACTAAACATCGAATATAGATTCTTGTGCTTGTATTTATTTCTACTCGCATCAATGCCTGTTAAAAAGATTTCCAAGGATCTCAGCATGCGAATTAAGGAGATGTACACGAGCGGACACCGAATTGCTGCTATCCAACGCTGGTTAACTAATTCTGGCCTCGTTGTGCCAGCAACCACCGTGAGCTAACAAGCACACGGAAAAACCAGACACCGCAAAAGGGCACCAAGGGTAACTAACACGTAAGTATATTTATACAACTTAAAAAAAAAATTATATCAAAAAATGTAGTGTATTTTGGCTTTGTTTTGGCAATGTATTTTGTGGACAAGACAAGGATGTTGCTGGCGACGCACACTTCGTATTGATGAGGTCAGTAGCACTTTATTTATTTGAATATGCTAGTTAATGTTTTTAATGATGGGCAATTAATCTATTATTCATATCTGGATAATAGTTATTTTGCACATTATTGTACTGTAGGTGTTGGGGGGGAGGGTGTATGTATTAAATGTATAGGCCAGGTTTATTATTTTTACATTCAGGGTTTGTTCCGTGGTTCTGCGTGGGACCTCTGGAGACCACCAGTGGTTTCCTCGGGTATCCCACGGGTACCAGGCTGGTGGTTCCACGGGTGACACATGCGGGGATGAAGCTGTGTGGTCCCACTTCTGTGGGGGCACCGCCGACCCGTAGTCTACAGGGATGAAGCTGTGTGGTCCCACGTCTGTGGGGGCACCGCCGACTCATAGGTGCTGGGATGATGATGTGTGGTCCCACTTCTGTGGGGGCACCGCGGACCCGTAGTGAGCACCCGTGAGTTCCCCAGACCCCCGTGGGAACCACCCGAGGCCCCGCAGACACCTGTGGGTCTGACCCGGGGCTCCCAGACATCCTTGGGCCTACCGTGGGGAACCAATTGTGGCCCACGGTGACCCAAGGAGACCACCTGGGGGCCATGGTGCTGGCGGGATCCACCAGCAGGCCTCCAGAACCTGTTTGAAAAGGGCTGCTGGTACCCTGTAGGTCTGTCCAGGTGCCCCGCCAGCCCACCGGGGACTCGCGTGGGGCTGCGTTATGAACCCTGTTTGTAAAATAATAAATCATGTATTTATGGGGGGGGGCACAGGGGGTGGGTAATGTATTTAATAAAATGATTTTTATTGTGGGTCACTGTTGTTTTTATTGTGGGTACTGGGGGGGGGGTTCCCCAACGGTATGTGGGTAGGCCTCCCTTGTGTATGGTGAGGGTGGTTAGGCCTCACGGGGGGGGGGGGTTAGTGTGCCTTAGTATGTAGACATCCCAAGTGGTGGGTTCGGGTGGGTTAACCCCTTAATGAGTGTAGCGGTTAATAACCGCTATGGTGATTAAGGGGTTAGGGGACATTACTTTGGATGTTTTAATTTTTGTGTCTGTTTTGCAGAAGCGGAGGGGCCATGGCCAGGATGGGGGGGGAGGGGGATAACAGTATGTGGGTAGGGGGTGAGGGTGGTTAGACCTCACAGTATGCACATCGGGTGTCCCCCCCCCCCTCCCCACATTTACATACACTTCACTCACAGCAATACAGGCAGGGAGATTTAACAGAAACATTAGTGGGGAGGGGGCTTTAAACAGATTACACTCAAGGCATGGAGATACAGGGGATGTACTGTACTGTATGTTGTTTATTGCAATGCTTCAATGTGTGTACAGTATAATGTTTTTTTTACAATTAGATAGATGTAATCCTTGGTATTGTAAGGGTTAGCTTTGGTTTTAAAATTGTGTTTTCTGGTTGGTACTTATATATTGATTTTGTTTACTTGATTGGTTAAAATAGTTGACTTGTTTGGAGTTACTGTATTTTGCTTGCAATGATATGTTCACATTCATTTGCAGAATGTATAGGTGCATAGATTTAATGCATCATAAATACAATGTAAATGCAATGTATGGATTGGAATGTGAGGTTTTTCCTTTGTCATTTGAAATATATATATATATATATATTATATATATATAATATATAATATATATATATTATTAATATATATTATATATATATATATAGATATATATATATATAAATATATATTATATTGTGTGTATAGGGATTGTTGATATATATTATATATATATATTATATATATAGCGGGAGGCCTTAACCCTTCATGACCGTAGCGGTATTAACTGCTACAGCCGTGAAGGGGTTAAGTGCACCCGCAAACCCCCCGCAAGTCCTAAACTCACACCAGGGCCAAATACCCCCTTCACCCCCCCCCGCTACCCACAATAAAGCGGGCACGGTGGGTTACCCCCTTCATTGCCGCCTTAGTGGCTATCAGCTATGGTAATGGGCAGCATTTCTGTATTTTTAATAATATTGTGCAGGAGCAGGGGGTCCCCTGAGCATTAATTTCTGGCTTAGGGAACCCCCTGCTCACTGTACAATATTATTAAAAATACAGAAATGCTGCTTCGTTACCATAGCACGTAGCCGCTAAGGTAAGAAACAAGTGTTTATTTATATATGTGTTTTATTTATACTGTACATGTGCAGAGGGTCTCCGGAACAGAAACGTTTTTGTTTTAAGTCCGGGGACCCCCTGCTTCCCGAGATACAGGCCCCTTTAGGGGGTGCCGGTATCCCTTTGCTTTGTTTACATTTCGCGGTCACGTGATCGAGACCTTTAAATGCAGAGGGATACCGGCACCTCATAAAGGGGCCTGTATCTCGGGGAGCAGGGGGTCCCCGGACCTGAAACCAATGCGGTTCAGCTCCGGAGACCCCCTGCACATCTACACTATGAATAAAAATGTATTTTAAATCATTTTTAATGTGCCGATGTTTGCGCAGAGAGAGCAGCGGTTCTCTCTCTGCTGCAAACACATCTCGCCCCCGCTGGCCTACAGTATCATTGATGTGCATATACAGTACTGTATGTGTATGTTAGGGGTTATAGGGTTTGTTGTTATACAGTATATACTGTATATATACAGTATATACTGCATTACAATTCATGAATTTCTTCGCTTCAAAGACAACAGCTCGCAAACGCCCCCATGCTTTTTTACACGGCATTGCAGTATTGCAGCCAGCGGGAATAAAATGCTTAATCACGGGCGCAATATAACGCTATATACCCCGGGAGAAAATGACACAAAACCGCAGATAACCGGGATACTCCGAAATTCGTGGAGCTAGCCAAGTAAGAATAAAGTTGGTCGGTAGTGTACACACAGGCGCATAGAGAGGTGATGCTCTGTGCAAATCAAATTCGAGAAGGGATTTTCCAAAGCGTTGCCGTAAACAAAGCCTCAAAGTTCCATCTCAAAGAGAATTACAAGCAGGCGCCGTGAGGCTTTGCAGCTCGGCTATGGACGGCTTAAGAACACAATGGCAAGATTCAGAAAATTAACGACTCTGTGGAGAGGGGGGGGGGTTGGGTGACTCATGCACAGTAAACAGCTAGCTCCCATCTCAAAAAGGATTACACGCAGGCGCAATGAGGCTTTGTAGCCCAGCTATGGACGGATTGATTAAGAACACAATGGCAAGATTCAGAAAATTAACGTCTCCGTGGAATTTCAAATCCTTGAGCTAGCATTCGTGGGGGAGGGGGCTACAGGGTACAGCTGCATGAAGTTCAAAGCTAAAGACATACTTTAATTTCAAAAGGCAGTTCATCATAATAATACACCCCCAAATACAGTACGTAAAAAGCACACAAATCAACCATGTGCAGTCAAACGCACAGAGTCGCAGTCAAAAGCTACAGCATAGATTGAATATCGTAATACAGTAAGATGGTTTTTGCAGGCTTGTGGAGAAAAAAAAAAAAAAATTACAATAACATTTTTTTTGGGTCACTCACTCAAGCAAGCAAACAGTGGTGGGCGAAGTAACAGGCGCATGCGTAGTAATCACCTGCTGTCAAGCAGGAATGTGATTGAAACCAGACACACGTTCAAAGGAATGGTGTGGGAGAGATGTACTGCATTGTAGAGAAGATAAGAAGTTGAAATACCCTGCAGTGCAGTTAATTATCCTGAGCGAGGGGAGAGCTCTGTATATGCCAAAATGTGACACTGTTACAGTACTGTACATGGCCATCGTTTCAACAATTTTCAAATGAGACATACTGTACAGCAGCACAGTACTGCAAATGCATGTATACTTCAAATATGCAAATGTACAATTACTGCGCGCGCACACACAGACTGTGTACTGACGTAAGTTGAACCGCGACGGTATTAGACTTCCAAGACAACAGCTCGCAAACGCCCCTTGAGTTTTTACACGGCATTGCAGTATTGCAGACGGCGAGAATAAAATGCTAAAATCACGAGCGCTAAAATAACGCAGTTCACTCCAGGCGAAACAAACAGAAAACCGCACCTAACCGGGATAATCTGAGAGCCGCGGATCTAGCCGACTTAGACTCAGGTCGGCCGCCACTGTACAAGCAAGGCATTTTTTGGCAAATGCTTGTTTTTATTTCTTTTATATGTATTTTTCTTGATTGCTTTGTTTAATTGTGTTTTTTGTTGATTGTTTTTTAATTCTGGTATTTTTTGTGTTTGCTTGTTTTAATTCTTTTTTTGGTGTTTGTTTGCTTTTTTATTGTTGTTTATTTTTGGTGTTTGGTTAATTTAATTCTTGTGTTTCTTTTGGCGTTAGGTTTGATTTAGATTGGTATTTTTAGTGGTTGTTTATTTTGTAGGTTGCCCACCCATTGACTGTCATAGAGGCAAAGCATGTCCATAATATATGGGCATGCTTTAACACTGTGCCAATCAATTGGTTTATTGGCATTTGTACTGTATTTTTTTTAAGTAATTTGTTTTATTTTGTGCCTGTTTTTTTTAGCTTGCCCATTTATTGCTATAGGGGCAAAGCATGACCATATTATATGGGCATGCTTTACCACTGTGCCAATCAATGGGTAGTGGTGGTGGAGGGTGGGGGAAGTTGCCCCGGGGAGGGTGATTAGGCCTTCTGGGTGGGTAGCGGGGTGGGGGGTTAACCCCTTAATTACATAGCTGTTTGCATTAGATTGTATTTTTTATTGTTATGTTGCTGCCAATGGAGGACAAGGACGGTGATCAGGACGAGGGTGGCTTTCATCCTGGCAGGGGTAAGTGCAAGTTTCATTTACTTTATTCTGGCTGGGTTATGTTTTATTTTAAATGGGCAAATGCACTATTATCTGGATAATAGTAATTTTGTGTATTGGTAGGTAGTAGGTTTTTTTAAGCTTTATTGGGGGTAGAAGGATTGGTGAAGGGGCACTTGGCCCAAGGTGGGTGGTTAGGCCTACTGGGTGTGTCACGCGGGGGGGTTAACCCACATTAAAATAGTGGTTACAACCGCTATGGTAATGAAGGGGTTAACTCCTCCCACAACCTTCCCTGTAGACCTAACCAACCTCCCTGGGCCAAGTACCCCCTTCACTCACCCACTCTGCCCCCAATAAACCAGCTACTGTGCCTTAACCCCTTAATTGCCTTAGCAGCTAGCCGCTAAGGAAATGAAGCTTCTTTAATTTTATTTTTACTAAAAGTGTACATGAGCAGGGGGGTCTCAGGAGCTGAACCACATTGATTTCAGCCTCAGGGACACCCTGCTTCCTGAGATACCGGCCCCAGTATGGGGTACCAGTATTCCACAATGTTAAAATCCTCTGCGTCACGTGACGCAGGAGATTTAAACGCACAGGTACTATATTCCTGGTTTACCTTATCTCTAAGAGTTTTCTCATATGGAACACGAGAGACTATAACTCATGTGGAGCTTCACCTTTGAACATTGCTTTTTGCATTACTGTGTGATTTACTGTAGGGTCCACTTACATTCTTAGAGAGTATAGATCAGTTGTGATACACAGTCTCAATGTTATTATGCTAGTTATTAATATATGACTATCTTTGAGCTTCTTTCATCTACTGTGAGTGGTTAATTAGGTTCAAGGGTTTTTCTTATGTTCCACCGGGTTATTTTGCTGAGACCGGCTGGTCATAGTGGTGTGAGGCTGATTATATGCCTTTATACCTGTGGTTAGTGTGTTCCTAATACGAGACATACGCAGTATGTTTGCAGAGGTTTTACATTTACTACACTTCTTGAGGTGTTAGCCATACATTTTACTTCTGGGAGTTACTCAGGACTGTTTTACTCTTTGTGTGTTTGTGTTGTTTTGACATTTTTCTCCCTAGTGTTCCCATTGATTCATTATCCCCAGCACCTTCAGCAGCCGTGACTCTGGTAGCTTTATATAGCTGATTTAAGTACTACTCATTTTTGGGTTTGTTGCAGGCTTTCTTTCGTGATATATATACAGTATATATGGTGGCAAGCAGCTTTTCTGGTTGGGCGAGTAGATTTTGGGCTAATTTGTCAAGATATATATATATATATATATATATATATATATATATATATATAAATATATATATATATATACATATATACATATACATACTCGACAAATGCACTCGCCCGCTCGCCATGGGCAACTGCATTTGGTCTGCTGGCGAGTCTCTTACTGGCGGCGGATGCTCTCCCAGCATTCTTCAGGAAGTTTTGTATTCCCCTCCAGCTCCCATCAAAATGGCTGTGAGGTGTCAAATTACGCCGGGTTGTCATGATGACAGGACACTACGTGGCATCTGACGGTCCCCCTGCAGCATGACCCATAGGAGAGGAGCACGTGCACTGGCCTGGAACTGGGAGCAGGTGCACAGACCCCTCACATACCTCACGCGCTGTGACCTTATAGGCCAGCCACTCGGCATGGATCGCATATCCAGCATGGAGCGGGGAGGTATGGTAGAGTGACTGACCAGGACATCACAGGGTTTAGTCCAAGAAGGCCTCTTCAGCCTCCATCCTCCTCAGCCTCTGTCCTCCTCCCTGGCAACTATTCCCTGGGGCCTGTCAGCTCCGTTAGCGAGCAGCAGCTGACTGGCTCACCTCCCGGCACAGCAAGCACCCAGCCACATTCCCCAGTAGCATGCTGTCACTCTGTTTGATCCTGGTCATCAGATTTCACGCCCGCTGCTCTTGACACACTCACTGTGTAAGTGGGAGTGTTTGTGTGTGTGTGTGTGTGTGTGTGTGTGTGTATGTAAGTGGGAGTCTATGTGTGGGAGTATTTTTTGTGTGTGTGTGTAAGTGGGTGTGGGTATGTGTGTAAGTGGGAGTGTGTGTGTAAGTGGGAGAGTGAGTGTGTGTGTGTAGAGGGAGAATGTGTGTGAGCGGGAGAGGGAGCGTAAGGTGGAGAGTGAGGGGGGAGAGAGATGGGGCGACAGGAGGGGGGGGATAGATGGGGGGGCAAGTGAGAGATGGGTGACCAAGCGGGCGAGAGATGGGGGTGAGGGTTGGGGTTCCCCAGAATTTAAAAATCGAATTCTGGGGTTCCACAATAAAAAATATTGAAAAACAATGCTCTAACTCCCTGTTCTGACCTACCATGAGTCCTGATCTCCCTCTCCATATCGCATCTGTGGCGGAGAGAAGTGGGGGTTGAGGGAGAAAGAGGGAGCGAAGAAGGGGTTGAGGTAGAGAGAAGGGTGGTTAATGGAGAAAGAGGGAGAGATGTGGGGTAGAGGGAGAGAGAAATGGGGGTTGAGGGAGAGAAAGGGAGACAAGGGGGGTTGAGGGAGAGAGAATTGGGGGTTGAGGGAGAGAGAGGGAGTGAGAAGTTGGGGTTGAGGGAGAGAGACTTAGGGGTTGAGGGATAGAGAAGTGGGGGTTGAGGAAGAGAGGTGGGGTTTGAGGGAGAGATAAGTGGAGGTTGAGGGAGAGAAAGGGATAGAGAAGTGAGGGTTGAGAGAGAGGGAGAGAAGTGGGGGTTGAGGGAGAGAGGAGAGAAGTGGGGGTTGAAGGAGAGAGAAGTGGGGGTTGAGGGAGAAAGAAGTGAGGATTTAGGGAGAAAGATCTGGGGGCTGAGGGAGAGAGATGTAGAGGGAGAGGGGGAGAGAGAGAAGTGGGGGTTGAGAGAGAAGTGGGGTCAAGGGAGAGAGAGATGGGGCAGGAAAAGAGGTGGGGGGTCCCCCAGTTTTAAAGCACTGTGCCGCCTGTCACCCGGTTTCAAAGCACTGAGCCACCTGTCCCCCGGTCTCACAGCAACGAACTGCCAGTTCCTCGCTCTCACCACACAGCTACTTGTACCCCATTGTCGCTGTCTCACAGCACTGTGCAGCTGGTCCCCGGAGCCTCTGCCTCCCTGTCTCACTGCACAGCAGTTGCCACCGCCATGTCGTGGGATGACTATGTGAAGAGCCCGGTGGATAAGAATTGTGAGGACGCGGCTATAGTGGGGTACGGCCGCTTCTCCTGCTCCGTGTGGGCCTGTTACCCACACTCTTGCAACACAGATGCAAGAAACTGTGAGTATTGCAGGCTCATGCAGACACTGATTCTATCCTATGGGACTGATACTGTACATTAAACAGTGGCTTATGCTTTGCTATCTCTCAATATGAAGAGGTTTTACATGGAGAGGGGTTCATGAAGGAAGTGAGGGGTGCCTTTGCCACTCAGGTCACTGAAGAGGTGTGTTCCGTGGCACAGTTCTGTCTTTCCCTCTCATCCTCCCTCCCAACCTCCCTCTGCTGACCGGTCTCACCGAGGACTCATTGCCCTTTGCACATTTGCAGCCACTACAATCAATCGTAGGAGAAACGATTTGACTGTATCACACTCACATTTTCATTATGAAAGAACTTTGTTCATGATTTATATATTTTTCTGTCTGTGCAGTTATATGAATATCAATGTCTTCATTTCTGTGAGCTTTTGAAGAAGTTTCTCCCTGAATCAAGTTCTCACCGTGCAGCACTGGTCTGTGAACTTTTTGTTCTACTGCTATCTGTACTTTTGTTCTACTCTGTGCAGCAGAGACCCCCTGTGCCATTTTTAAGTACTGCGCTGAGTTGAAGAAAGCTATATATTATCCAACAGATATCTTCCAAAAAAAATGTTGGACATCTTTTTAGAAAGGACAGGTATATAAGGATATACCTAATAACTAAACATGGGAAGGATGTTGATCCAGGGAGTAATCTGATTGCCAATTCTTGGAGTCAGGAAGGAATTTAATTTCCCTTTATGAGATATCATTGGATACAATTGGGTAATTGTAGTAAAGTATCAATGTAATAAAATAAATAAACTGTTATGTCAAAAATGAAGGTTGTTATTAGTTCCTATTAGGAATGTATTCCATTTTTTTTAAATTTGGGGCGGGGCTTGGTGGCGAGTAGATTTTGGGGTAATTTGTCAAGATTATATATATATATATATATATATATATATATATATGTAGCCCCATACTCTTTGGGCTCCAGTAACCCCCCTCCCCCTTACCTCCGCCGGTGCGGATGGGTGTGTTTGGCGGGCGTGGGTGTCACTAGGGTCCGCGATGGACAGCTGGCGGAACAGGAGGGTGGGGGCGGTGTGCAGGGAGAGCGCTCCGGTGCTCTGGTGGCTCCGTGGCAGCCCGAACGCTTAGGGCGCCGCCATTTTGTACATTACACATGCGCAGTGCATGCGAATAGCGCGAGACGGCCACTACTGAGTCGCACGCGCACAGCGCGTGAAGCAGGGACCAATAGGAACAGGTGCTGGGGTGGAAACTACAAGCCCCATGAGCCTCAGGGGCGGTCACCTGTGGTGTAGCTGCCAATAGGACTCTAGATTTTCACTGGCTGACTGGATTTAGTCATAATACAGAGACCATGTTAGGCAGTGTGTGCCAGGCAGGGATAGGGGATAGAAATCCTTGTAGAGAGGCAAGTAGCCTCTACACTAGGCAAGCATACCCCTAGGCCCCAGTTATTGGCCCTGTCACCATCTCAGTTTGTGATTGCTCCAAGGACAGCCCTAGTACAGGTAACGGATCCCCTTAGCAACACAGGACAGGTAGGGACACAGCGGACGCAGACATCCCTGAGGAGAGGTCTGGGACCAAGCCTCCCCAAGTGCAGAGAGAAAGAGAGACATCATTCGGGTGGGACCACCCTTGACGACGTCGTGGAGGAGTGGGGATCGGCAGATCCTTTTTGAAGATACAGCGGACCGGGTGCGGCGCGTCCGGCAGGTATTTGTCAACAAGTGCACCAACAAACCGGTACAAACACAGGCGCTGATCACGCCTACAAAGGGTGGGTTCTTTGGGGACACTGTGGTTTAAGTGACCAAGGGACTGCGCATTATTGTGGACACGGTGTGGGACACGGTGTTGGGAATCACATTTGGGGAAAGAGGCCCTGCGCGGCGTGGGGCAGTTGTGCATCTATTACTCCAGCTAGAGGGAGAGTAACCATATTCATACACAACATACGGCTACAGTAAAGGTTTCGTTATTTTTATACTATGTATGTATTTATTATCGTGTCCTGTGAGGGGCTACTTCCTCGCTGCTGGGATCCCTCACAGGTGGAGGCGCTGCACCCGAGTAAGTACACACCCCAGGCTCTCCGTGGCAGAGGCTCAGGTTCCTGGAGCTAACAGGTATAGATCAGCACTGGTAGCTTCCTGTGTTCTGGGGGAAACAGAGCTACATATATAAGAGTATAATCTGCTATTTTTAACCTACTTTATCTGTACACAAAGTAAGATTTGATGAGTTTAATTGGAAAATTGCAACTAAAAAAATTACAACAATCTGTAGTCTGTTATTTTAATACAAAAGCCGCACTTATTAATATCAGCTTAACAAACATAACATGTGAAGTTTATGGAACTTTAGTTACTGACTCATTGCTCGTATGCCTGTGCTATCGTTTTGTTATAATGTAATACATTCAGAAAATACTTAACATTTTATCCTTCTGTATTAAATATAATATTTTTTTCTTTGATGCATTTCATGCAAGACACTCAGGATAAGTTTATAGCTCAAGAGAGATCGAGTTAACAATGTTCACAAATTGCTAAAAATAAATACAGAACTGTCACGTCATGGAGTTGCTTACTGGCCAAGGATCCCAGATCTGTGCTCAGATAGATCACTATCTGCTGCCACCAGAGCCTGTAGAGTAGTCTAAACAATTATATATCCCCTATGGGATAACCCAAGACATGCGTTTCAACTAGCTAGACATACAGAGCTAATAAGGTTTGGGTTAATTATTAAAAGGAACAGCATGGTATAAACAACCCCAGCACAGAGCTAGAATGAATAGGTATGTAAGTGACTCCAGTGAGCCCAATTTACAGTAGAGAATAAAAAGGTAACTCCTGTGGGAGCCCGATGACCCAATCCATGGAGGTCTCTCTCCACATCGACTCACCCCCAACCCTCATCATGTAGAGAGTCACCAACAAACTCTACACACAGGCTCTCAAATGTCCCTTCACCAGACGTCAAATGTGTCTCAGCCAGTAAAACATCCATAACAAAGAGTTGCTCTTCAAATAAACTCATATTTTACTCTTCTACTCTCAAACAAATAGTGAAGTTCTAGAATTTGGATACACTGGGTATAGTATAACAAATTACTGAAAAATACACAAGACCCTTACAACTTAATGTACAGTACATTCGCCAATATTTAACATGAGAAACGATCTAACTAGTGCTCCAATATGAGTCTCAAGAGTTTGTGTATCATGTGGGAAAGACTAACTTTTATTTTGTGTGTTTTCATTGGATATATATCTAATGACATATAGAGTCACACATACTTAATACTTACTTACTAATAGTTTTCCTGTATTACAGAAATATATGTATTTTCTGTAGTTCGGTAAGGATTCTGCCCGATCCGTTCCGGGGTTTGCTGCAGTTCGGGTTTTCAGCTTGCCTGCCCATTCTCCTCAGTTCAGCCATTTTGGTTACTGGCAGCCTGCCGAGCAAAGTTCTGTTTGCTGCAGCTCTGTTTAATGTGCTGTCACGCATTACCCTTTCGCCTATTTGGAATCCCTGTTGCTGAACCCGATCCATGACCCCAACCTCGCTGCCTTCAACCTGCCCTGACCTTTTGCCTGTCACCTGGACTCTGCACCACTGCTGCCAGCCATGAGTTCCGCCTGCTTACCGACTATGGATACTCTAACAGGACTCTGTCCCTGGGCTCTTGTTGGTTATTCTGCATTCCTACCTCAGCCCTGCGGGTCCGCTTCCTGATTCGAGATGAGCACCGTCATATTTTGCTCAGCCCAAAATAGACACCACTGATGTAGAGTGAGCTGGATTTCTCCAAGGGGAACTACTCGGAGATCATGAGACATGCCTTGCCCTGCAAAACCAACAGCTGCAATTATTTCAAGCCGACTTAAGGACATTTTTACCCGGCTGGACACAATCCAGATGGGTTCTACCACTGCACTGCCTTTACCGTGAGCTTCTCCGGTGCCAGCCCATCACCCCCTAGACCCAGGGAACCACGGATCCCGACACCTCTGCATTATGGAGGTGACCCTATTGCTTGTAGAGAGTTTCTTAACCAATGCTCGATTCAGTACGAACTCCAGCCCTCCATGTTTGGCACTCACCGATCCAGGGTAGCCTACGTAATTTCCTTACTGATGGACAAGGCCTTGGCCTAGGCTTCCCCTCTGTGGGAGAGATAATCTCTGATCAATTACTCCGTTGCCTTTCTCTAGGCATTTAAAAGAGTTTCGATGCCCCCAGTCGCGGCACTTTCGCTTCTGCTTCTCTCCTTCGAATACGACAAGGAACCCGTACCTCAGGCCAGTATGTCATTGAGTTCCGAACCCTTGTGCGGAGACGGGCTGGAATATTGAAGCTCTGTGGGCAGCATTTTGGCAGGGGCTTTCTGAGCGGTTAAAGGACGAACTGACTTGCTGGGATATTCGCAAAGATCTGGAGGAACTCATTTCCCTCTGAATTATAATGGGCCTCCGAATACAAAAACGACAGAAACACTGTATTTTTATGTCGTATGCTCTGCCTCGACTCCAGTGGTTCTAGGACTTCCCTGGTTGCGGCACCACAACCCTAGGATCGATTGGGCGACCAATCATGTGACAGCCTGGGGACAACATTGCCATGGATCCTGTCTCCTGGTGTCTCGCACTATATCCGAGGTCCGGCTACCTACAGAGACTTTCTCATCATTCCTGCCAGTTTATACTAGGACTTTGCCGATGTATTCGATATAAAACAGGCAGAGGAGTTACTGCCACACCGACCTAATTATTGTGCAATCAATCTGCTCCCAGAGGCCATATCCCCTAGAGGCCGCATTTACCCCCTTTCGGAGTCAGAAACCAAGGCTATGCGGAAATACATTTCGTAGAACCTTCAGCGTGGGTTTATCCGCAAATCAAGCTCCCCTGCTGGAGCGGGTTTCTTCTTTGTTTCCAAAAAAGATGACTTTCTCAGGCCATGTATCGATTACAGAGGCCTAAATAAAATCACTGTAAAAAATTGGTATCCTCTACCCCTCATTCCTTAACTGTTCGACCACTTATGTAAGGCCACGATCTTTCCCAAACTGGATCTCCGAGGAGCTTACAATTTAATTCGTATCAGAGAGGGTGATGAGTGGAAGACAGCTTTTAATACCCGTGACAGGCACTAGGAATATCTAGTCATGCCATTCAGCCTTTGCAATGCACCAGCCGTATTTCAAAATTTTATCAATGAGATTTTCCGGGATTTACTTGACCAATTTCTCATAGCGTATCTGGACGATATTCTTATTTTTTCCAATTCTTTGTCCAAACATTGGGCACAGGTTAGACTGGTTCTCCAAAGACTTCGGGATCACTCCCTCTTTGCTAAGCTCGAGAAATGTCAGTTTGAACAAAAGAAGATTTCCTTCCTTGGGTACAGTATTTCATCTCTTCCTGTGGGTTTGAGATGGATCGTGCAAAGATATCGGCAGTACTGGATTGGCATGTACTGATTGGCCTTAAACAAACTCAAAGAGTTCTTGGGTTCACCAACTACTACCGTCGTTTTATCAGGAACTTCACCAAGGTGGTTGCACCCATTACGGCTCTTACTAAGAAAGGGTCGAACCCTAAGATATGGCCCTCTGAGGCTCTTCTAGCTTTCGAGAAGCTCAAGTCCACCTTTTCCTCCGCACCTGTGCTGATCCACCCAGATCCTACGAAACCCTTCATGGTTGAAGTAGACGCATCTGATCTGGCAGCGGAAGCCACCCTTTCTCAAAGAAAGGATTTTCAGGGGAAACTCCACGCCTGTGCCTTCTTTTCCAAAAAAAATTCTGCCGCAGAAAGAAATTATGATGTTGGGAATCGGAAACTTCTGGCCATGAAAATGGCTGTAGAAGAATGGAGACATTTGCTTGAGGGATCAACTTCTCCGATCACAATCCTTACTGATCACAGGAACCTCGAAGACATTGGAGGAGCAAAGAGACTTGGGACACGTCTGGCAAGGTGCGCTCTCTTCTTCACCCGGTTCAACTTTGTGATGTCTTATCGTCCGGGATCCAAGAATGTCAAGGCAGATGGGCTATCCAGGCAATTTGCTCCTGACGGTTCCGAGGAGATTGAGCAGGGACCCATCATTCCATCTTCACAGATTATCTCTGCCGTATCATCTTCACTTCTGCAACAGATTTCACAGGCTCAGGCAGATGATACCAGGTCAACATCCACTCGTTCGTCCAAACTATTTGTCCCTCCCCAATTTTGTAGTGAAGTGTTGCAAGGGGGCCATAAGTTCAAGATGGCTGGTCACCCGGGAGTTAGGAAGACAAGTGATTTCCTTGAACGGATCTTTTGGTGGCCAGAGATACGCAAAGATGTGAAAGAGTTTTTGGTAGCTTGCGTTTATGCGACCAGACTAAGGTGCTGAGGACATTACCCTGTGGGTTGCTCTATCCCTTGCCAGTCCCCACCTGCCTGTAGACCCACCTTTAAATGGATTTTATTGTGGAGCTACCAGCCTCCAGGGGTATAAATACCATACTGGTAGTAGTTGATCGCTTCACACGTCAAGCCCACTTTGTTGCCTTTAAGAAGCTACCCACAGCTTCTGAACTATCTGAAATCTTTATTAAAGAGATATTTTGTCTTCATGGAGTCCCTACGGATATAGGTATATTGTGAAATGGGTGCTCCAAAGTTGGTGGAACCTCAAACATAAATGTCCATAATAATTGATCAGGACTAACGGGCAGAGTAAATAACGGAGTGGGTATAATAATGCTATGTACATTAATGGCGCTATATAAATAAAGACATACAATACAATACAATACAATGTGATATGTGAGTCACTAAAATACCCATCTCCTGAAGGTAACACACAGGGATGCTAAAAAGCACCCTAGTGTGACCTCATTGGAGACTTCACAGTGCTATCAATGGTACTCATCCATAGAAATCACAAATTGAATAATGAAATGAATCTTACCCACTCCATCTGTCCTTAATAATCCTTCATGGTACATCAAGATGGCGTGCAATCTGTGAGAAATAGTCCAGCGGAAGAAGAAGAGAGCAAAAACAGTGCACTGCCAGGGAGCCAGGTGATGGAAAAATATAAAAGTCTATTTATTCAGCAACATGAATGTTGCTGAATAAATAAACTTTTATATTTTTCCACCACCTGGCTCCCGGCAGTTTTTGCTCTCTTCTCCTTACGGATATAGTCTCGGACCACTGATACCAATTCGTCTCAAGATTTTGGAAGTCCTTTTGTCAAAAAATGGGCATCTCCCTCCATTTTTTTCTTTGTACCATCCCCAGTTCAACAGACTCACGGAAAGGGCTAATCAGTCCTTAGAACAATTCCTGCTATGTTTTGTATGTGAACTACAGGAATACTGGGTTGATCTGCTTCCGTGGGCCGAGTTTTCTCGCAACTCTATGAAGCACGATTCCATACTGGAATATCCGTTCTTTAATGCCATTTTTGGCACTGGCAGTCTGCTTTTAAAGGCTGCAGCTCCGTTTGATCTTCGCTGTCACACATTAACATTTCTCCTATTTGGAATCCCTGTTGCTGAAGCCGGACTGTGATGCCGACCTCGCTGCCTACCCAGACCTTTTGCCTGTTGCCTGGACTCTGCACCACTGCCGCCAGCCCTGACCCCTGCCTGCTTACCAACTACGAATACTCTTACAGGACTCTGTCCCATGGCTCTGGTCAGTTATTCTGCATTCCTACCTCAGCCCTGCGGGTCCGCCTCCTGATTCGAGACGAGCACCGTCACGGATATTTACCTCCGTAGTAGGTTCCGGTAGCCACTCAGGCTGAGGTATCTGGGCTTTAAAGTTTAAAGCTCCAGCATCGCGCGGGCCAATAGGAAACTAAACCTGATAATGTCATAACTTCCTATTGTCCCCCAGGGCATGGGAGCTTTGATCAGCACCCATAACAAGGACCCTGGTAGTCGAACAGAGCGACTATCATCACCTACTATGGAGGTAAGTATCTCCAGCATCAGGGTGTCCCCAGGGCTGAAATTAATGGGGTTCAGCTCCGGAGACCACCTACTTTAATTGTGGGTAAAAAACATTTTTTTTTAAGTTTTAAAAAGAGCTTGTATTGCTTCTTTGAGGCTTATATAGATCTTATATTAACGCAGCATATTTTAAATATGTTCAATATTTGGAATTCATTTTCCAGTGTACATTATGTAAATTCCTAATTTTTTTTTAACAATCTCTCAGAGATTCGTATGAAGTTGAAAAGATTACCTTTGTAGTTCCATTTGTTGTAGTGGCTTAATTATGTAGCATTTATTTCATTTTCTCAACATTTCCTTTTAGTTACTTCCATCCAAGCGTATGCCCAGCATATGTAACTTCAGACAAGCCGACATTGGTTTTCACTTTAGCTTGACATTCTTTTCCAGAGCTCTTTGTAACACAGATTTAAATCTGTTATTGTGCTGCCTTTTATCTTTTGCACATATCAGGTTATCCTCCACTATAATTGCAACTTTGAGAACATTTTGGGAACATTTCAGTTTTCCTGTTCTACACATGTATTAATAGGCAAACCTTCAAAACCATCATGCAAGAACAAAGATGCAAATCCACCAATGCATACAGAACTGTGCATTACAAAAAAAATAACGTATGTTTGTATTGGATTGTTTTTCCCCGCTGTTCTTGGGGGAGGATTCAAGCGGGAGGGAGAGTTTTTAAAGGATACAAAGTATGTGATTTCATTGAATTGTCAGTTAATGATTTATAATAGGTTACGGGTTTAGAAAGTCACTTCTAAACACTATTTTTAAACATGTTTTATGACTCAAAATTGGATCATTCTGCGACAGACCCCATTTAATGTACTGTAGGGACACACTGCGTTAACAATTAATTAACTTCAATAGAGCAGTTAACCTGCCTCTATTAAAAAGGTTTTAAGAGAGTTTTAAAAAGTATTCTCCCGGGTTACGTGACCCGGAAATTTAAACGCACAGGAGATACCAGCACCCTATATCGGGGCCTGTATCTTGGGAAGCATGGGGTTCCCGGGGGTTGAAATTAATGTGGTTCAGCTCCGGAGCCCCCCTGCTTCAATAATATGTTATTAAATTTTTTTCAAAAGCTGTGCAATTGCCTGTTAGACGTGCACAGAGAGAGGGATTGTTTATATCTATTCTCACTGCATATCTCTTAAAGACTGATGCAGCCCGGCAGGATTCACATAACGGGAGTCAATTTCAGAAGCAGGGACACCCGCTGTATTATTCCTGATGGGCCATTTCCCCCTGCCAAGTGCTCTGCCGCGAACACTCGACTTTTGGTAATGCTTGCGCTCAACCCGAACAAGGCAGGACCCCTGCACTGAGGTGGGAAAATATAGAACTGCGCACCCACAGCAGCGGGGGCACGCCTGGAGGGTGGATAGTCAATATCGCCTGGTCTGGGTTGGAGAGAGTGGGTTAGTCGTGATACTTGCCAAGGTTGTGGGTAGGTGCCAGGAGGATAGTCAGAGTCTGTAGTGCCGTGGTCAAGGGTTGGAGCCGGGAGAGTAGTATATGGTCCGTTTGCCGTGGTCAGGAATGGAGAAGGTCGGATGGTCTGAGGCAAGCCGGGGTCGGTAATCCAGAGCAGGGTCCAATGTCTAACCGGGTCCGTACACAGGGAAGCAAGCAGCAACAGGTTAACAAAAACAGAAGGCACAAGGCAGAGACAGAGACGTGAGAACACAAGGCTACCAATAACTATGCTCAGCCAAAGAGGTGACAAAGTGACAGAGCTGAGCATATATGGAGACAGGAGTCCAATGAGAGAAGGGGTTGGAGCGGAGGAGGCAGGGATAGGCTGTGAGATGCAGGAGACAGGTGAGGACGATTTTAGAGTTGACGCGCAGCTGGGGAGCGGTGCACACGCATCACGTGTGCGCGCCACGTGGGGCAGCCATGCGGCACAAGCAGAAGGGCAGAGCCAAGCTCCGTAGGAATTGTGAAAGCCCTACGTGGGTGCGCACATAAGGTGCGCGGGAGGCTGTGCAGCAAGAGGCAAGGAAGAAGCACGCCACGGGGGATGCACTCTCAAATCACTTGCAGCGGGATGCTGTGCAGCAGGAGGTAAGGAGGTAACACGCTGCAAGGGACGTGTTCTCCGATTCCTTACACAGGGTTCACCAGCATATGTGCTGCGGCAAGTGATAGATACAAGATGCAACATCTGTATATACATGTATATCCCTTGTATCCCCCCCCCTAAGTGAGGTGGAGTATACGCTGTAACTACTGGTACTGCTTCTTTACCTGTTGGCAACCAGGAGGCCTAAACCTCCGCCACTGGGAAAGAAGAAATTGGGATGCATGATCCCAACATTTTGGTCCCCAAAATGACGAGTGCTGCAGAGAATGTAATCCAAAGATATATGGGACATGTAAGTTTGCAAATACATCCAGATTGTTGGGTGTCAGAGTAGTGATAGAACTGAATGAACCAAGCCAAGTCAACCGACTTAAACCCCTAGTGTGGGAAATAGCCTAGCAATAAAGAAGGGCTGACCGGAGGAGGTCTCTCAACCGATTCTGCAAGATGTGTACTTATGCAAGACTGATAAAGATCATACATTCATAGAAAAATAAGGATAAAATAAAACTGAGAAGTTTCATTACATGTGTAATGGGTATTCCCCCTACCCCAATCGCAGATAGAGTGCATGTGAGGGGGAACTTATATGTTACCAGGTGTGGTGCGTACACCTGCAGGTTCACAGGAGGTCTGAGCCTCCGCCAGTGAGAGCCTGGGAGGAATCCTTTGGAACGATCCTACTTACAGGGCCTCCGCCTGTGTAGGATTCTAGGATTGTAGAAGATTCCCTACACAGGACCCACATATAGGGGGTCATGCACTAAGCAGTGATAAGTGTGTTTTCTGGGTGCTATGCACAAAGCAGTGATAAGTGCTTTTAAGTGAGATACATGCCTTTATAGCGTGATACTGCCTGCTGTGAGATTCACAAAGCAGTGATAACAGTGCAGTATCGTGCTATAATGGCTTTTTTTCCCACTTAAAAACACTTATCACTGCTTTGTGAATCTCACAGCAGGCAATATCACGCAATAATGGCTTTTTATCTCACTTAAAAGCACTTATCACTGCTTAGTGCATGACCCCCATAGTAACCACATACACAGGAGTATAAGTATAACTGTTTACTATATGAAGAATCAAACATAACACAATACATATCAGCATACACAACAATATATATAGGCCACCTTAGCCACTAAGCTGGCGGCTATACTTTTACACCTCCTTCCCAACCCCGTGTCCAGGGAGTCCAAGCCCACCCAAGTGTGTGAACAGGCCTGTCAAATGTGAGTAGAGAGGTAAAGTTGGTGCACGTGTGGGAGGGTGTAAATACCTGCCCAGGTGCCCCAGGGTGTCTTCGCAAAGGGTCTATCGGATCTGCTTGGTCCAGCGCTGATCTGTACCTCCGCGTGGGAGGGGGTCCAGCTGGACGTGCCACCATAAGCACAGTCTCTGAATCAGCAGCACAGAATACAGGAACATGCAGCAACACTATCACTGGGTCCCTGCCTTAAGGAACTGCAGCAGGGCCTATCACTAAGTCCCTGCCTAGCACACAGCTGAAGGGGCACAGGGTCCTTACCTAAGGGCCTGTCAATATGAACACCCACCCTCACTAGTGGGGAATCAGGGCCTCAACTCTAGCCCGGGGTACTTCTGGCCTAGGGCAGAAGCTCGCAGCTCTCTGCCCCCCTTCCTTCCCCCACTGTCTCCTCAGTCTGACTGACTTCCAGCACATTGCCCATACAATGTATCTTCTCTCTGCAGGGGAAGCTGCAAACACTATTGGCTTCCTGCAATCATCTGACTCACCTACCTCTAAGCCTGCTGGGAGTTGTAGTTCCTGTAAGGCTTTCCCCTATGAGGACTGCGTGGGCTGCTAGCTAATGGCTGCCTATGCCTCTCTTTCTGCACCTGCGCTACCTGTAATGGCCTACAATGCCTCTCTGAGCCTGCGCGAACTATTGGGGCCCCCTGCGCCATGCGCGCTCCTCGCCTACTGGTACTAAGATGGCCGCCGCGGCTATCTGCGCATGCGCGACCCTCCGTGCATGCACGAGCATCCCCAACGTGGCGGCGCCAACCAACATGGCGGCGCCCGCCAATGGAGGTGCTCCGGAGCCTCCCGCCACGTCCAAGATGGCACCCGATGTCGTCCGCGCATGCACGCGCTTTCGCGCATGCGTGAGCACCAGGACCCCGACAGCGCCGGCCAAGATTGCAGCGCCAACCGGGAGAAGTCGCCATTCTCTTCCCCCACTGCCCCAGAGCTATGGCAGGGGGCAAGGGAAGATCAAGGGAACCGGGAGTGACTCCCTTACACATGTAATACAAATTATGTTATTTATATGTTAACTTGCAGATGTGGGAAGAACTATATCGGGAGAACTATACGTCCATTAAAGATACGTACAGTATAATGGAACATATTAGATCCATTAAAAATAAAGATCTAAGGTTCCCAGTCACGAGACACTATGCTGAATGCCCAATGGGCAAATTAATCCCTTCTTCTTTCTCTTCCGCCTATTATCCTCAGTCCACTGGACAAACGGAGAGAATCAATCAATCCCTGGAGAAGTACCTGAGATGTTTCATATCCTATTTCCAGGATGATTGGGCTCAACTCCTTTCTTGGGCAGAGTATGCCGTCAATTCTGCCAAAAATGAGTCCACCCGGGAGTCGCCCTTCTTTATAAATTATGGGTTCCACCCTCCTTGTCTTCTCATCCCCAACATCCCTTCTGGAGTACCAGCCGTAGATGAACGCATTTCCTCCCTCCAAACCGCATGGTCCAGGATTCAGTCTACCCTTCTCGACTCCTCCCGCAGAACGAAACTGCAGGCCGATCGTCGTCGTCGTCGTTCGGCGCCCAGTTACAAACCAGGGGATTTGGTATGGCTCTCCACTAAGAATATCCACCTCAAGGTACCATCTCCTAAACTGGCACCTAAGTTCCCGGGTCCCTTCCCTATTTGTGAACAAATCAATCCCGTGGCATTCCGGCTCCAACTACCACCCAGTATGAAGATTCCCAATGTCTTTCATGTATCCCTCTTAAAACCATTTATCTCCAGTCACTTCTTTCCGGATCCGACTCGTAAACCGGACCCCATTATAGTCCAAAATAACGAGGAATACGAAGTTCACTCGCTTTTGTATTCTCGCCGATCCAGGGGCCAGCTCCAGTTCTTGGTGCAGTGGAAGGGCTTTGGCCCTGAAGAGAGATCCTGGGTATCTTTAAAGGACATTCATGCCCCGGCCCTTCTTAAGTCCTTCAGGAAAAAGTTTCCAGAGAAACCGTTCATGGACCGTCCTGAGGCCATTCCTGAAGAGGGGGGTAATGTCAGGAATCGGCGTTCTCCGCGTTCCCCACACAGAGCACTCTCTACCCGCGGGGAGTCCCTGGACACACAAAACAGTCCTGCCTTACCGGCCTCCACGGCTCCCCGCCCTTCACGCCGTAGCGGGATCACTCCCCTCGGCGATTCCTCTGCTCAGCGCCGGGCGCGCCCTCGCCCTCCTGCGCGCACACCTGCACCATCCACTGGCTCGGTCCACGCGTTACGGAGCACGCTCAGTCTGCACACTCTTCTTTCCGTCCCCCGGACCTCAGGCTCCGTCCCCGCACACCGCACGGGCATACTCAGGTTACCAACAAGACTCACCTGGCTTGTTATGCCTGCACCAATCTGCAGTGTCTCCCTGTAGCTATTCCTGTCCCGCCTCCGTTCCTAATTGGACCTTCCTGCTTTATCAGCTCCTCTCTGCTCTCAGTCTTTGCTCGACATAGTCTCTGTATGGAAGTACTTCAGGATTCTCTCAGTGTTTTCACAGGTTCTGACGCGGCTTGTACGACTACCCCCTCTGGCTCTCGATCTCGGCACTCCTCGGACAACGCTCACTCTGGTAACCCCTTGAACACGGTTTGGACTACGACCTATCTCCGCTCTCCACTCCCTGACCTCGGCAAGGCATTCTTCACTCTATCTCTACAACCGGTACTGGCAAGTATTGTCTACCTTACTATACCTGGCCTGGCAACACTATATACCACACTCCGGACACGCTACTTTTGCTGCGGGTGCGTGTATTACCACTTCCCCCTTCAGCTCAGGGGACGGGTCTGGTCTGCGGGCAGCACCGGCGTAACAGTTACTGCTAAATAGTGTATTAACAAAAATTAATGATATCTTTAAATTACAATCATGTTCATTTTGTCTATATGACTGATCACTAACGTTATACTATGGATTGGTAAATGATTAATGTTATCTGTGAATTAGAATCATGTACATCCTTGCCTGCATCTCCGATTAGTAACGTCATGTTATAGATTAATTACTCTATGAATCGAATACACTTTGTGGATTTGTTGATTATATGTGTTCATTTATGACCAATTTTGAGTAGTTTCCATGTTATTATGACTTAATACTTGGATGCATACTGTATAATGTGTATATATTCTCTGCCAATTGTTTTTTCTATGATTGGTGGACTATACATCCAACCATATACAGTATCATGGAAACTACTATAATCATTATCATGGTTCATGTGGGATAAACAGTAGTAGAAGGAACACAGGGCACAACGGATTTCTGCAAATCTAAACTCATTTATGCCACTATGTCACTTGATAAAGACCTTTGAGGTCGAAACGTTGTGTTGGCTCAATAAATGAGTTTAGATTTGCAGAAATCTGTTGTGCCCTGCATTCCTTCTACTTCTGATCTAGGACTGGAAACAGGCTTTCGTTCAAGCACGGGAGCACCGGTAATTGTATCATTCGAACTATTTTTAAGGTGTGCAGCATCTACTTCATATACCTCATGTGGGATATACAATATACACAAGAGTTATATTATATATATATATATATATATATATATATATATATATATATATATATGCAAATATAACTGTATGCTCATCTGCATTGTCTTAGCAGGTCTGCAACCCCGCCTTTCCCCATCATCACCCAGCATACAGCACTTCCACTGCAGCAAGGGATTCTGGGAAATGACAGCAAATGAGCACACAGTGTCACTTTTTGCCTCAATAACCATTTTTAACATGGTTCCCTATAGGCTTAAGCTTGCTGCATGGTCACAGCTTTGAGCACAGCCAGGGTTAAGGGGCATACCCAGAAAACCACCCACAGACACTGTTCCGACCTTGATGGGTCTCATCAGTGTGGGGTTGATTTTACTGGGAATGCAAGAGAGGCTATGGGATAGGCTAAACCATAATACTGAGTTAAGTTATGGTGAGTAAAAAAAGTGACAAAAACTCTCCACAGGAAAGCAAATATGCAAATATAATTGTATGCTCATCCGCATGTCTTAGGCAGGTCTGCAACCCCGCCTTTCCCCATTATCACCCAGCATACAGCACTTCCACTGCAGCAAGGGATTCTGGGAAATGACATGCAAATGAGCACACAGTCACTTTTTGCCTCAATAACCATTTTTAACATGGTTCCCTATAGGCTTAAGCTTGCTGCATGGTCACAGCTTTGAGCACAGCCAGGGTTAAGGTGCATACCCAGAAAATATATAATATATATATATATATATATATTATATTGATTATAGTTTTCCCCATGCCATTTAAGTGTCAAGAGTTTTATCTCTTTGCACTAATGTTTGCATATATAT
Source organism: Ascaphus truei (assembly GCA_036426205.1). Classification (NCBI taxonomy): domain Eukaryota; kingdom Metazoa; phylum Chordata; class Amphibia; order Anura; family Ascaphidae; genus Ascaphus; species Ascaphus truei. The sequence continues at coordinate 46,513 of WSYH01001204.1, forward strand.
TCCTTCTGACTTTTCTTGATTTTACCACATTTTTTAGATGTATTTTCTTTTTATACATCTATATTTTAATTAAATAGATCTTTTTGGTTGAGGATGAGTAATTTGTATTTTTATGATTGATCCTTCCTCCCAATTGGTATGTATGTATATACTTTTGTATATGTTTTTTCTTCATATGTTTTTTGTTTTCTTTTTGGCTGGACCTTATTTGTGTTGTCATTGCTCATGTGTATAGTAGTATTGATCTGTTCTGGGCGTGTGTCTACCCGCGCCAGCTTTGTGGGCTACTTCGAGCTGATTGCGGGGGCTGTTCCGCATGAAGGGCGGGATGATGTCACGTCCGGTTCAGTTCACTACATAAGGTACTGCATATCGAGTAATGGTACTCTTTGACAAAGCCCCACAGGGGTGAAACGCGATAGAGTTCACAGGGGGTCTATCCCCTCTTATATACATTTTTGTCTATGGTTAAATAAAGGAATATTTTCTACAATAGCACAGTCCAGCCTCACATTTTTGCATAGCAGTGCCCGTTGATTTTCTCCCTTCATTGAGAGGTGTTCCTCTGCCACTGGGAGCTTGGGGTGTGTAGATGATGCAACAGCGCCTCCACCCAGAAGGGATCCACACAGGTTATAGGATAGCCCCTTCCGGGAATACACCATAAGTAAACACACACCAAGTATATGCAACTGTATTTACTAAGGGTAATAGTTAGTGTCTATAACACTCATCCATAGAATGGGCAGGTCGCCCAATACATCACAATAACATAATACAGAGTACCAACAGCTCTATGCATAACATAACATAACATACATTGGGTGCAAGGGGCACCGATATCCCCTTGAAAAGGCCCTTGGCTTCTCCACCCCCAAAAGTAACCTAACACATTGCCCACAATAATTGGGTGCACGGCACCAGCGTCCCAGTGTCCTGACTCGTTCCAACCCCAAATGTGTGGCAGTGCTGCTCTATGGTTGGTGCACTTATAGATACCTTCCCGGGCATACATCCGCGTCCGGGTGTAAAGATGTTCGAAAAGGGTCTGACGCAGGAACAGGAATCTGCCTCCATGGTGTCCTACCTCCGTGTGAGGTGTCTCCCTCATGGAGCGTCTCACCTGCAGGATGTCTCTTACTGTAGAGTCTGTCGGAGTCCAGATGCATGCGGCGATCACAACGTGCAACAGGCACCGGTGATATCACATAACACTGTGTGTACTATAGAAAGCACCCCCCCTTTGCACTGAAGGGGCCTCTCTTGAATCAGCCAATGCTAACTACTGTGGCTACACTGCAAAGCAACACTGTCTCAGCCTAGCTATCCTGCTCAGCTCAGGTGGCAGCATCCCTATCTTGGGTTTGTCTTTAGCTGCAGCAACTCACTGATGACTCAGGACTATCTGGGGTCTGGGAGGGTACTCTGACCTAGTGCATTGGTCACTGACCCTGCACACCTACCTCCTCCCCTGTCTGCCTCCCATCCCTGAGTGACTTCCTTCCTGCAAGCCTGCTAATATCCCTAACTAGATCCTCCCCTAAACAGGAGGATTCCTCAGCTCTATTGGCTAAGTTAAAGCACCTGACTGCCTGCAGCTATGCCTCCTGGGAACTGTAGTTCCCAAGGAGGCTCTTGCCTATGGAGACCGCATGGGTGCCTCTCTAATGGTCGCCTACCTTTTCCTATCTGCACCTGCGCTATCCTAGTGGCCGCCGCGCCACTTTATTGCGCATGCACAACATCTAGGGGGCCTTCCTGCCTTTCTACATTCCCCTGCGCTCTGTCTGCCACCTCTAAGATGGCTTCCGCAACTCCCGGCACTCTGCTGCGTATGCGCAGCCATTTCACCACTCACAAGATGGCCGCTGCATCGTCCACGCATGCGCGAGTGTCCACGCATGCGCGAGTGCTCGCGCACACGCAGTTAATTGCAACATAGCGACGCCCGTGGAGAGCCGCCGGAGCCTCGATGTGCCTCCTGCTACCGGCTATCTCGCCGCACCGCCTTCGCTGACCGTGCGGCACCTACCCAGAGGAAAGTGGTTTAGCGGGGAATCGTACCATAGCCGGGGACCCGCGCTGGTAAGGGGACCAGGGCTACTGTATATACAAAAAAAAGTTATTGAAAAAAAGCACATACACAAGACCACATATATGTACAGTATAAAATCCATACAATAAAATCGCAAAAGTTCATCAAAACTACAGTGGGACAAGCTGCATCAAAGACTAAAAAACTTCTCTGCAATAAAGATGTATCCATTGGCTGAGCTGAAGAGAGTGTGTCTAGTTGCTCTGTGATGTTGTATACTGGAAGTAAACGAGAGTGTATAAAATTTGGGGATGGATGTAATCATAGAGAGATACAATATCTAAAAAGAAATCTCCTACTGTATCATCTATTCCCTTATCTCAGAAGCAAGCCACTGAGGCTGCATAAATTAATCTCTTATAAATCAAAATGTATGCTAAATGTTCAAACTATAAGTGTGGTTCTCTGATGTGAAGTATGTATTGTTAACCATGGTCTCTGAAGCAAAGCATACTGTTCATTATGATCAATATAATGTGCAATATAATGTGTTCATTTGGTGCATCATTTGGAAAGTGCTGAATGGTACAGCTCCCTTGAGAAGGCTCCAATTGGAGCGAAATGTGCATTGGGGCTGATTGCAAGTGACATCAATTGTCATGTGGGAAAATGAGGCCGCGTTTGCAGGAACCTGTGCAGAATGCAAACACATCCTAAAATAATTAGATTATACAGGGTAAAAATATTGTTTGATTTACGGCCAGCCCTGCTTTTAGAAAAATACCTACTAGCACAGCAGAAAACCAGTAAGCTCCTAATTTATATACCCCCAAGGTAACCACAATATATATATGCATATGAGTGTCAAAACGGAGTGCTACTGGGCATGGCAATATATAGTTAAAATCAAGGACAGAACATAGAACACAGGCAGAGCCCAATGCTACTTCCAATGACACAGATACACAGTAAAGTACATATATATATATATATATATATATATATATATATATATATATATATACACATATATATAGCCTGGAGCTCCCGTGGCTCCTGAAGGCCCCCCTCCCCTTGGTGAGCTCGATCGCGGGTGCCGAAAACCCCGACGGCTACTTCCAAGGGTGGGGGCTGGAGCAGGGAGCAGCGCGGCTTCTCCTGCCTGGGGCCGGTTGCCGGGGATGCGATCGGGCCATTGCTAAGGCCGCGATCGCGTCTCTAAGGTCCCAGCGGCCGCACGAGCAGGGCGCCGCCATTAGGATGCAGGTTGCGCATGCGCAGGGACGCGTAGGCGCAGGGAAAGCCCCAGAGACAGGGAAAGCTCGCGCGAGAGCAGGGAGAGCTCAGGGAAGATCGAGGCAGCCCGGGAAAGCTTGCGCACGTGCAGGGCAGGGGAGAGAAAGCCCGCGAACCCCTAGCCTACCAGGGAAGGCTCTGAGCTGGGACTACATATCCCATGAGCCTCTGCGCGGCCCCCGTGACACCAGGGAGCCAATAGGACTTAGGGAGCTCCTGGGGAAAGGGATACAATTGGCGGGCTTAGAGCAGTTGGAGCCAGCAGTCAGGCAGAACACGTTAGCTGTGAGTCAGAGAAGTCAGAGACCGGAGCAGCACAAGGAAGGAGGTAGGGTACAGGAGTGGTGGACTCGCTGTACTAGGCCAGCACCCCCTGGGTCTGAGGTAGTTAGTACTCTGATATAGAGAGGGACCCTGCCCTCAGGAATACTAGTTGGAGCAAGGGATCTGTGAGGGAAGGAAGGGCGCGGGGAGCGAGTACAGCTCCTGCGGCCCTTTAGGTACCCGCACCCCAGTTAGGCCCCAACCCCCCGCTAAGATAGTGGGTTAACTTTTGAGGGAGGCCCAAGACAGGGACGCTGCCCCTAGTTTAGAGTGCTGCCTTGTCAGCTCTGACAGGCAGGCACCTAGTTGACAGCACGTTTGGCTGTCAGCATTAGTGAGGCTGTAGGGACGTGGGTAGTTAGGGGAGTGGGGCAGGTCCTAACCCCTTCAGGCCCATAGGAGTTTCCCAAGCCACCTCAGGTTGCTGCACTATAGGGATGGCCCATAGTGTAGCACGTGCCCCTTAGGAAGATAGGGACACAGTAAAGGCTGCTGTTCCTGTGGAAGCGGTTGGACCCACGTTGGGGTCCACAGAGACTGTTCCGGAGTGGGACCGCTCTAGCGGTCCACGTACAAGGAGTTCGGTTGGAGGATCAGAAGGAGGCATCGCCCGACTGATCCTTTGTGAAGTTGTTGATCCGAGTACCGGAGTGCTCGGCAGGTATCTGATCATATGTGCACCACCGGGCCCTTAGCTTAACTGTGACTGCGCAGTCACCCATTGACTCTCTGCAAGAGTGCGGGACATTGGATGGGGTTTCTCTGGACACTGGGTGGGTTCACTTGGTGTTGGGGAAGCGTCCTGCGTGACGCAGTAGGTGTCTCCTCTAGAGAGGGACACAGGTTATATCAATTCTATGCAAGTGTATGGTATTACATGTTAGTAAAGTGTTCGTTAGTATAATCACTGTGTATGTGTTTATTGAGGTTGTCATGCTAGGAACCACTCCCCCTCTGGTGGGAGCCATCGCAGGTGGAGGCGCTGCATCGTTCGGTATTGTAAGTATTGCCCATAGGTTAATTGCCCCAGGTTTCCCCGTCCTGGCGGAAGCTCAGCCCTCCTGTGAGCCAACAGGTATGCATCACACCGAGTAACAATATATGTTCCTGCACCCACACAGTAGAATCTGCGTGTGTCAGTGTGTGCAGTGTGAGCAATGAGCAGTGTGTGTGCAGTGTGTGTCAGTGTGAGCAGTGTGTGCAGTGTGAGCAATGAGCAGTGTGTGCAGTGTGAGCAATGAGCATTGTGTGTGTAGTGTGCAGTGTGTGCAGTGTGAGCAATGAGCAGTGTGTCAGTGTGTAAAGCGTCCCAACTCAGCACTCAAGTATACTCAGAACAAATATCAAAGAAAATTATGATTTATTTAACAGCACAAATAATCAAACATAAAATACAAAAATATTAAAACAAGCCCTGACATCCTCCTGTGATATAATATGTACTGTATCAGACAGGGGAAATCCCCTATGAAGATACTGATGGACCCCTAATACCCAAGGCAAGGGGGAAAAAAGCCTATAAGCACAAAATATATGTATATAAAACCACACAGCAAGCATAGGATAACACATGCACCAAATTGCCTAATACATGCTGATGTCAAATACATATATTATATACATACACCGTAAATGCAGTTGGTATAATCTAGGCAAACCAGGCACAGTACCATACTGTAAAGAGACTGTTAGTATGGGATCAACAATGGTTAACAGTTCACATCAGTTACCATAGTCCATGAGACCATCCATGCCAAAATGTGATAGTAAAATGTCCAAAGAGTAAGGATCTTCCAATTGAGGGGTCCATCCGCAGGGGAGTCAGGGAAAAACAAATGTTCAATTGGAAGATCTTAACCCTTTGGACATTTTACTATCACAGTGTGGCATGGATGGTCTCATGGACTATGGTAACTGATGTGAACAGACGGTAAAGAAGACCCCGAAAAGAAGACCACTGACGGTATGGATTACAAAAACAAGAAAGAAGACACCACATTAACCCATGTTGCCCATGACTATATTGTATGTGTTAGGGGGGGGGGGGTGTATTTATTTAAAATAATTTATGTATTTGTAATTGATTTTTTGGGGCACACAATTGGTACTGAAGGCAAGTGGTGACCCCCAGACACCTGCGGGAACACCCGAGGCCCACCGCCGGCCTATGGTACTATTCCTGTGCCTAAAAAAATACCTAGGTGAATGGGGGGTATAGAGGTTGTTGGGGGCACAGGGGTGGGTGTGTTGTGTATTGCAATGTTTATTGGGGGCAATTGTCCCCAAAAAACATGCTACTGTGACTTAACCCCTTCATTCCCTTAACAGATAGCCGCTAAGGTAATGAAGCAGCATTAATGTATTTGAAAACAAATAGGTAGCGCTATATCCTAATGAGCTGGCAGCCTGTGATATAACCCTGAACCCCAGTCAGGTGATGAACAGAACAAAAAATATATCAATGGCGCTCTGCACTAGTATTATGTATATAGTGTATATAAAATAACAAAACTACTATGTTTTGATTTTTTTTTTCCTTACATGGTCACCTATCACATGTGGAGCATCTATCCCAAAGGAGAAAATCCACGCTACTGGTTGTATAATTTTATTGTTATTTTATATACACTATACACTATATACATAATACTAGTGCAGAGCGCCATTGATATATTTTTTGTTCTGTAGCATTAATGTATTTGTATTAATATTGTAGATGTGCAGAGGGTCTCCGGAGATTAACCGTGTTGGTTTTATATCCGGGGACCCCCTGCTTCCCGAGATACAGGCCCGGTTATGGGGTGCCAGTATCTCCTATGAATGGAAATGTCCCGCGTCACGTGATCGGGCTATCTTCATGCATAGGAGATACCGGCACCTCATAACGGGGCCTGTATCTCGTGAAGCAGGGGTCCCCGGACATAAAACCAACGCGGTTCATCTCCGGAGACCCCCTCCCCCTGCACATCTACAATATTAATCCAATTGTAATGAAAACATTTTTTATTTGCCGGCGAGATTTGTGCAGAAAGAGGCGGATCTGGCTCTCTGCTGACAGATCTCGCCAGCGGAGCCCTTCTCACCAGGGCTCGCCATCTCTCCGCCGGATTCCTCTGACAGATATGCGCACCTTCCTGCATACTGCAAGGGGAATCCGACAAAAACATGACGAGTTGTACGTCTGGCAAATGGCCATTATCGCCGTTTCCTGCATAGGCGCTTAGGTATCAAAGGCATGTCTCCCCAATTTATTTGGAGGGATGTTTGTGGGGATATATATACAACTTGAGTCTCTACTAAATTGAAAATTGAAAGTCTCTCTCTCCGTCTCTCCCCTCTTTCCTCTTCCACCCCCCCCAAAGGAATACGATGGGTTTATATATTTGCCGACCAGAGCCAAGGCACATAGTCCTGTTCGAGTATACATAGTTGGATTGCAGGCAGAGGATCAGGTGGCAGAACAGCAGAGTCAGGGCCAAAGGCTGAGGTCAAGGCAGATGGCAGAGCAGCAAAGTCAGGGGTCACAGGCTGAAGTCAAGACACACGGCAAAGGTGATGACTTGCGGTAACAGGCTGAGGTCAAGGAGGTGGTAAAGGTGAAGAGTCGGGGTCACAAGTGGAGGTCAGCAACAGGGAATCCATGGGCAAAAGGACAGGAAACACGAAGTAACAAGCTGGGACTGCAAAAGTAACTGGAACCTTGCTCAGCAACTTCCTGTATGAAGTGTAGCCTTAGGCTACGCTTATAGTGCCGGTGACGGCAACGCGACGGTGACGTCAGGCTGCGGTCGCTGGAAAAATCAAATTGCGATGACACCCAGTGATCGCGACCAAGCCGTTGCTCCATCACGCCATCCCGCCGCACTTGCTATAAGCGCACGAAATGGCAGCAATGCATTTGTTTTGACGCAATGTCGCCTTCGCCTGCACTATAAGCACAGCCTTATATAGGAGGTTGCCAGAATACAAATGGCCTCAACCAGACAAGTGGGGGCAAGTTGAAAAAGGAACCAGGACTGGAGCGAAAAATGAGGCATGGATCTGACGTAATCCCTTTAGTACCCCCCCCCCCTTTCAGGAGCGGCCTCTGGGTGATGTAGGCTGGCTTTGAGGGGAATCTCCGGTTAAATCCCCATACCAGAGAGGGGGATAGCTCAACCCTGGGGATGATCCAGGAGTTCTCTTCAGGGCAATATCCACTCCAATGGACCAGATACTGCAGCCTGCCCTGGGACTTTAGGAATCCAGTATTTTCTGTACCTCAATTTCAACCCGGCCTTCTACCAGGAGAAGTCTAGGAAGAGTGAGAATAGGGGAAGAGAAGAGGTTCTGGGTGAAGGATTTGAGAAAGGAGACATAGAAAACTGGGGGTATTTTAAAATTTGATTAACACACATTCTGTGTTTGGGAGACCCACTCTGTGCTGCAGCTGCTGCTCCCTAGGGAGCAGTATCTGACCTTGACACTGAAGGGGTTACGTACTGTGTCATCCTTCCTCTCCTCTCTCAGGTAGAGCTTCGGGCATCTCTCCAGAGAGCTGCTCAGCCCCTGTGCCTGGAGACTGGGGCTCTCAGGTGCATCATCTGAAGATATACAGGTACCTTCCTCTGGCTCACTGCTCATGGTCTTCCAGTTTCCTGGCTCTGCTCTCTGCTGACTTTCTCTTTTGTATCTTAATATTACTTATCACTGTCTTCACTTTCATCTCTGTTTCTGGAGACAAACTTTTCTTTCCTTTAGCTGCATTTCTCAGCAGCTTTACTCCTCTTACTCCACCTGAGGCTGCATCGATGATGGATCTCAGACCCCTCTCCCACACACAGCTCTGTCACTGCACCTCCATGCTCTCCGCCACTTTCAGCAATTTTATTTGTTGAAATACAGGCAACATATGTACAATACAAAAACATCAAATATTACGTTCTACACAAAAGGGAGAAAAAAAATACACAAATACAAAATATCTAATAGTCACATTGTCCCACTCTGCAACAACACTGGGAATGTTAGACCTAATACTGTTATTATTCACAGTGTCACCTGAATAGACTGTTTCGGGTAGTGGGCAGATACATCTTTTTTTCTCACGGTATCTTCTATTTGCTCCTCTTCTTCCACACTTTTTGGCGTTTTCGGTGTTTCTCCCTCCTCCATAATGTCCCACCAGGTCAGTACATCAAAAGAATTTGAGGTGGGGATCCTCAATATCTCCACAGTGTGGATTTTTCCCCATGCCTTTTTCTTTGGTGAAACTACATACTCCCATCCTGCCCTTGTTGGATGCTGCACCCCTCCTGTGTCTGTTGACTCCTGCTCAACCTCCTACTCTGAGGATATCTCCATACCAGTACTCTCTTTATTGCCAGGGTCCTCACATGACTCTGAAGATCTATTCCCATATGCATTTATCCCAGTATCTGGCAACAAAGAGGAGGGCTGAACAAATACATGGGTGTTCTCAACTATAGGGGTCTCCTCTGCTAGAGCTGTCTCACTATCCTGGGGGGCATTATTGTGCGCTGCATCAGGATACTCCCTAAATGAATGACCCTGACCCCCGCAAAAATTACACAACACAACACAACATTAGGACAGACAGAACTGATATGCCCCAGAACCCCACACTGGCCGCACCTAATTTTGTCACAAATTGCACTGAAATGTCTGTTAGATCCACATTTGAACCAAAGTCTGAGCTGGCCACTGTGGAAACAGACCCCCATGCCCCCCCCTCCCCCCAATAAAGAGGGAATTTGGGAGATGATGAGCAATCCCATATTTCTCCCGCAGTTTGACTTTACACCTCCAGCCCCCCGTCCACACCCATCCTCCTTCCCAGATCTCCTCCTCTATTTTTTCCAAGTCAGAAAGTAAAGTACATTGCCTCTGTAACCAATATATAATGTCCTGCTTAGCAATAGTCTCATTGCAAAAAATAATAGTCACTATTTTAGATGCTGGACAACTCACAGGAATGGCCACAAAGTCTTTCCACAGGTCTGTGAAGTCCTCAAATCTATACCAAAAAGCTTCTAACAGATCACCCATTTTAAAGCGTACATCATACTCCCTGCTACGAGTGGTGTGTATAAAGGCAAAAATGTCTGAGGCCTGAAACCCCATAGATTCTTTCAGAAGGTCTCTGCCAATAAAACACTTATCAGGGATTGTCCCAGTACCTTTATATCGCAGTCTCACCACATTTATCCGCTTGGCTGTGGGGCTTGGAAACTGGGGGTAACTGCTGGACCCTGGACCGGCACCTCTCCATGCGGACCCCATGCTCTGCCCGCCTTCTGCTCTCTCTGGCCTCTCTCCAGCTTCTCCTGGGATGCTCCTCTGTGCTGCAATTTTATTTGTTGAAATACATGCAACATATACAATACAAAAACACACTGTCAAAATATTACATATTTACATCGGGAGGGAAAAAAAACACAAATTCAATACAATTGTTTCAAATATTTACATTTCTCCCCAGTTTTCCCCACTGTTTCTGTTCTAATCTCATTTTCCCCTCTGTTTCTGCCCTTTAATCTGAGCAACCATCACTTGCAGTGTTTCCTCCTCAGATAGTCCTTTCTTTCTTACTGACACTAAAACCTGTGATGTACAAAGGTGGTACAAAATGGTGGCATTGATCACTCTCAGGGTGCTGGTGTTAACGCCCAGAAATGTAGAAGCAATCCCAAATACTATCTCTGCATATGTCTGTGTATGCAAATGGTTTATTCCTAGTCTGTGTGCGCCTTTTTCCCAAACTGCCTGTGAGAAGCTACAATCATTTCTAAGGTTCTCTATGGTCTCCCATTGGCCAACACACTTCTCCATCAAAACATCTCTCATTTTCCAAGGGATTCGCTTCTCCCTAAAAATCCCCCTTGCCTCCTGAGCTCTGACTGACGGGCAATGGAAAAACCCAACTTGCGCTAAGAAGGCCCTGTCTAGGACGGTTTATATAACACTTTCCTTGGAGTGTCCTTTAGTTCTTTCGCAGTTAAATTCCAACCTCTTATTTGTTTAACAACTTTCTTCATATAAACTGGAGGATTATACGTTTTAGTTATTATTATTCTTACCCTGTGAACCAGTCTCTTAGAGTCCAACACCTTGTTTTTAGCATTTATGGCCACAAGAGAGTGTCTTTGTTGCCGACTACAGGAACTATATTCTGATATCAAAAATGTAGACCAAAAAACAATTCCGCATTCACCATGTTTTTACCCCCTTGTTCAACTCCTAAGTAAACAATGTTTATTTTGATTGGGTTAAGGCGATTGCCCCAAAATAATTGAAAGAACATATTGCTATTTAAAACCAGAGACAGAACATGAAACACAGACAGAGCTCAGTGCACATCCAGTGAAACTTATACACGGTACAGTGCCTAAATATATATGTATAGATATCTATTAAATAAATTGGTCTTTTAGTTTAACATTTTGGCCAAAGTGTTGTAAGCCCTTGAGCCACTACACGGCAGACCACATCTTAAGGGTACCTAACACTAATATAAATTCTTAATAACCTGTGCATTACTAAGAAGAATGATTAATAATAAATCTGTCAAAATTAGTTGCATAGTTCTAAGTCTGATTGAAGCTCTTATTAACCTGTACATTACCAGGCAAAGCACTCTGTATTAGATTTGTCACAATCAAGCTGCAAGTAAGCAAGTTCCCCTGAGAGTGGGAGATGCAATGGTGTGAGCTTTTAACCATTTAAATGTGGGAGGGGGTGAGATTCAACTAGGTAGGAGGAACCACCCTCCAATGAGCTAAGACCAGCTGAACAAGAATTGTAAAACATACAGGACACCTACAACCTCATATTGAACCCCCAAAATAACCACAACATATATATAAGCATACTGTATAAGTGTCACAGAGGAGTGCTACTGAGCATGGCAATATATATTTAAAACCAGAGACAGAACATGAAACACAGACAGAGTTCAGTGCACATCCAGTGAAACTTATACACGGTACAGTGCCTAAATATATATGTATAGATATCTATTAAATACAATGGTCTTTTAGTTTAACATTTTAGCCAAAGTGTTGTAAGCACTTGAGCCACTACACATCAGACCACATCTCAAGGGTACCTAACACTGATATAAATTCTTAATAACCTGTGCATTACCAGGAAGAATGATTTATAATAAATCTGTCAAAATTAGTTGTGACAGTAGAGCTACAGTAGCTGGCATCACAAAACTGGGATGAAGCTGGCTACCCCTAAATATATGTAACTTGGCCACCTTTGTAAGGCTTATTTGGCCAAATGTACTTTAATATCTGGGGAAGAACAGGGAATGTGTAAATGTATTTCCATGTCTGTAAGAATGTATTTCAAAGTCTGTATTTGTTATTCCCTGTAAATGCAATCCCACAGTTTAGTGAATCAACATTGTAGCTGTTAATTCAATTCCCAAGTCTAGTTGAGCAAGCAATATGAGATAACGTGTTTGTGACCTATGTACAGTATAAGCACTGTGATGTGATTTGGGAGTCAGCCCTGTAAAGTGTTAATTGGATTAAGTGAACAATTAGGGATGGGGGTGGGTTCTTAGCACACCCTCTGGCTGTTGTGGCACTAACTTAATTTGTACTCTGATTGTGCAGTAGCCACCTCCCATGCAATGGATAGCCACAGAGGGCTATATAAGCGATGCTGCTGATCTTATTCTCTGATCTACCTTCAGAGAGCATCTGAGAGCAAGAGAGGCTAACAGAGACTGAGAGACACTCTGGAAAGGAGTGTGGAGATTCCCTTAGAGGACCATCTGAGAGAGACACTCTGGGAAGGAGTGTGGAGATTCTCTCAGAGGACTATCTGAGAGACAGAGAGACTGAGAGACCTTCTGTAAAGGAGTTTGATCTTTACAGTGACAAGCTGGAGAGATATCTCAGAGGGGCTGCTGTGTGTGATCAGCATTCTGAGATCCTGGACGAGAAGCAGACAGGGTAAGCCTTCTTGAAGCAGGCCCCTGTACCTAGCGAGGCTAGAGTCTTCTCCCCAGGCCCCCAGTTGGTATTGTATTTTGCTTTGTACATCTTTATTTTGTCTACTGGCGTGTCAGAATAAACCCCATTTTATTCAACAACTTTGTCCTGTCTGGTGCTAGTGATCCTGGTGGTTTCAGTGTAAAAGTACTGGTCTCCCATGACAACAAGCACTAACTGATTGCCATAGTGGCAAAGCATGTCCATATTATATTGGCATGGTGCACCTGTCAGGAATAACCCTGAAATAGTTTCCTAAATCTCCCTCTCACAGTTCCTTTGTATGTCCAACGGGTGTGCTACTATTTTTGTCTGCTCTGGGTTTTCCTCTGTTGGTTTCCTCTTGATTGCTCCTGTCTTCTGTCTCTGCCTGTGTAAGAGGACATGTTTTAAATAAATAAATTAAAAATAAATTAAAAAAAATAATTAAATAAGCCTTTATTGCGCCTGTTTCTTTAACACAAGAAAATCATCCCAAACGTATGCAAAAAGGGGTCAAACAAAGCTTCTGTTCCACTTGGGAGTATTTCTAGTTAAACCTATGCAGTCAACAACTCCCTTTAGATTAGCATGTCTCCCAGCCCCAAACATATATCTTGATATGTGCAGATATACAAAAAGTCTTAGAAAGGAAAGTCTTATCTGATTCCATGTAGGGGAAGGCTTCTTTGTTCTCCAGGTTTAGAAGTCCTTTCCCCTGTGTCTTGCTGGCAGCGTGCAGGCTCAAGACGTCTGTCTCCTTGTTCAGCTCACAGGTGTGCTAAGGAGTCTCACTTCCTGTCTCAGAGGCAGGCTTTTTCTAACACCTCTAATCAGCCAGGTGCTGGTCAATTAACCAGCACACTGCTGGATTAGAGGCAAGTTTTCTGAACAGGGTAAGTCCCCTGTTACATACCTCCCCTGTTTGTGGGAAGCTCGCGCTTGCCACAGCCAAAGTCCATCCTTCCACTCTCATTCGAGATATCTCTGTGACTTTAATGAGAGTGGATGGAGGAGAACCCTCAGTCCTGCTGGAATTGGAGCCCTTCCTCCAGTTTAGTAGTGTCTCCTCCAGAAGGTGCTTGAAATCACCAGTCATCAGTCGCTCAAGGAGAACTTTTCCCAAGTACAGTCTTTCTACTGGGTAATCAGACGTTCCTGCAGCACTTGTATTTCCTTAGCAGCCTGCAGATTTTCTTCCTGCAGTGTTCGCTGCTTCTCCTCGACATTCTGGAGGTGTGTACGCAGACCTTGCAGTTGGTTCTGCAGTCAGTGCTCTGCTTCAAATTTTTCATCTTCCAACCGTTTCTTTATTTTTTCAAGCTCGTGCAGCTTTTCATTCTTTCCATTGACGTGGTCTGTCAACTGAGAATTCTCTTCTTTCAGTCTTAAATTTTCTCTTTTTGCAGTCTCTGTAATTATCAGGGCCTCCATGTAGTCCTCCTTCCATTTACGCACATCTGCTTTGAGAATAATAATCTCCTGGTGTGAGATTTCCTTCTCTAGGTTGAGGGTCTGAAGCTCCTGCTGAGAGACTGTGAGATCTGTATTAAGATTGACAATAGTTTCTTTAGAATTGTCCAGCTTCTCAGCGAGACTGTGTAGTTCCTTTCTGGAGACTTCCAGTTTTGTGTGGCCGCTGTTGATCTCATGCTGTGAGGCATCCAGTGCTGTGCGGAGTGTATGAACCTCCTTCTGGGATACGTCCACCTTTGTCCGGACACTGTTGACCTCTTGTTTTGAGGCATTCAGTTGTAGGTGAAGACCGTGAACCTCTTGCTGAAAGACTGTAATCTCCTTCAGTGCCTCCTCATACTTCCGCTTCAGCTTAGCCATCATGTTATCGGATTGGCTAAGCTTTTCCGCCATGGTGGCATTATTAGTGTTTGCAGCATTTAGCCCGGACTTGAGATCGTCCAATTCTGTTCCAGATTCAGAGTACATTGCAAGCACCGTCTTCTGTAGCTCAGCATTATCTTCCCTCTCAAGTTTCAATTGTTCCCGGAGCAGATCACAGTCACGCCTGGCAATTTTCAGGGCATCTTCAGGGCTGGTCAAGGGATCGTCACTCACTGGTTCCGGCTCCGCTTCCATGGGAGGGTTGATTGAGGGTTCCTCACTGTTGGCACCGGACAGACACTTCTTGTGTTACCCAACTTCTGCCTTGGGCCCTCTGGATATTCAGTCATCCGCATGATGAATCCTCCATTTTCTCTAGGCTGCAGGGCATCTCGGTCCCCCTTTTTCTCCGCGGGATATGCGGACGTGTCTGTTCCTTCCACGGTTTGTGAAGAACCGCTTTTCTTTTTCTTTTTTTGCCTTTTTGTTTTGAATGACACCATCCCCTCAGGGATACTGGGGTCTCCATCTTCATTTGAAATTTTGCAGCGTCACTGGATCCACCATGCTTTACTTGCAACTGTAATAGATGACGGAAATATTCGGTGATCCGCAGCTCCCGCTCTTTCTCCTGTCGATCCTATTCGTCATCATAGGGAGCGGTCTTTTCGGTTCGTGCCGAGCTGAGGCACCCCTACCATTCTTGGGGTGTTTTGTGGGTGTGACTTAGTTTGGGTTCCCCGTAAGAGATGTCTTCCTCCCCATCGGACTGGAAGGGCCACTCTTCCGTGGGGTAGGGTTCATTACAGGAACGCTGCATCTTGTCCTCCATTTTGGGGCTATCAGGTGTATTTTTCTTCCTGACCTCAGGAGGCGCTATTGCAGCTGTTGCCACTGTATTTGCTAGAACCCCAAATGGTGGTAGTCCTACAGGTGGTCATATTTTGCTTGTAGAGGTCGTAGCCCTCACAGGCCTCTCTGTAGACTTTTTCTTCCCTTGGGTAAGTTATACAATATTAGCATTACAGTGCATGCATTCATCGTCTGAATAAGGCCTGAAGGGACACTGCTCCGTGTGGTGGGGTTCTTTACACAGGAACAAATTTTCTTCCCTATTTTTGCAGAGTCTATATTTGACTTCAGCTGGGTGGCCATTTTAAATTCCCAGGGTTCTATTTCTTTAAACACAATGCTTGCTAGCTGCCCATTTTCTGGCTTCAGCAAAGGCATTCGGTTTTCTGCTTGTTCAGTAATTTTCAGTCTCATCTTTGGGTAATATGGCATTCACTCTTCCTACTTTGGGTGCATGTTGTACTCCCAAGATACATACAGACTTTACTTGCAGAAAAAATATTCTCTTTTATTTTTTTCACTTTCTTTCACTCCGGGCAGGGCGACTTAACACTCAGCAATTGGCTTTGGGTTACCTATTACACAGTTCAGCAATCCCTTTTTACCCGGCGGGGCAATTTTACACAGAGCACTTGTTTGCTGAAAATTCCCCTGCTTTAGCACTGTCTTGCATCAATTTTCACACTTTTCTGCATATACTCCATTCACAGCTGGTAGTCCTATGCGGTGTAGCAGCCTTTACTTGCAGAATCAGTACCGCTCGTGGGTCACCATCTGTATTCACTGCTTCAGCGAAACATTTGAAAACAACAAATGCCTATCCCTTTTAAGGGCTAACTTACTTCTTGAACCCTGACTACGGCTGGAAGGCAAAACCCCTATTTCAATGACCATATTACACTTTATTGTGATAGGCAAGTAAGGTTTACCTGCTTCAGCACAGTCTCTCTCTCTCCTTTTGTAATCGGGGGAAAAGAGTCCATCTGCGGTTTTGCGGCTTTCTTCAGTGCAGTGTAGATTTCCTGCCTGGATGTGTATCCCTTTAATTCTGGTCTCTGTTGCATGTGATTCTTTGTTTATGTTGCTCAGGCTGTTTGTAGGCAAAAAGCACAAAACAATTTCACAGGCAATCTCCGGGGCCCTGTTTAACTTCAAGGCCCACCTGAATCCCACTTCTGACACCATATGTAAGAGGACATGTGCAGAGGTATGCAATGGAGACTGTTTTAAGGTGAAATTAAATAAGGCTTTTATTGCGCCTGTTTCTTTAACACAAGAAAATCATCCAAACGTATGCAAAAAGGAGTCAAACAAAGCTTCTGTTCCACTTGGGAGTATTTCTAGTTAAACCTATGCAGTCAACAACTCCCTTTAGATTAGCATGTCTCCCAGCCCCAAACATATATCTTGATATGTACTGCTGCTGCGACACACTTTATTGAGCAAATACCCAGTATGTCTGGCAGATACCTGGAATGCGCAATCCTCACTCTGACAAGCCCCGTTGCGTTTGCCTCCAGCCATGGTTCATGCCTGGCTGAGGGGGCGGCTGATCTGTTTTAAATGATAAATGATTAGGAATTTAATAGGCGCAATGTTCGCGGTTCTACCAGATGGCATAAATTCATGAATTGTAATGACAGTATATATATATATACTGTGCAGTATTGCCTGCCAGCGGGAAATAAATGCTTCAATCCCTGCCTGGAAAAAACGCAATTGCACTGGGCAGGAAACAGTCACAAACCTTCAATACCCCGGGTATACCCGAATTCGTGGGAAGCCGCAGCTCGAATAAAGTGTGTCGCCAGTGTATCGTGCAGATATACAAAAAGTTTAGAAAGGAAAGTCTTATTGATCCATCCTTCTGCATCCTCTGCCTGTGACCCCAACTACGCCGTCGCCACCTGCCTCCGACTCTTGCCGTGACACTGACCATGTATCTGCCATCTGCCTGTTACCCTGATGAGTCCGACTGCCTCCCGCTGTTCTGGCACTGAGGTCCTACCCACTCCTGAGTCTCCCATGTGACAGAAAGCAAGGACGGAACAGATTCATACCTGCCTGCTTCAGAGACCCATTCCGCTTGTGTTGGGGGAAGATAAGTATTTTGTTGCTATTTTAAAGATCCATTTGGGATTGGAGTTTTTTTTTTTTGCTGCAAGTGTTCTGTAGAATTATGTGTGCCTTTTTCCCTGAGAAAAGTTCCTGTTTTCTTTTTGTGGGAATTCCAGTTGAAGAGGCTTTTTCAGCTTCTGAAGAGAAACTCTCCACTGTACCCCCTGTAAATTTGGTATGACGTATTGTGTCCAAACTTTTCTGCTAGACTATGGGCCAGTGTTGGCTGCGCATGCACGCTGGCAGGCTGGTGGCGCTTGCAGCGTGTTATATGCTGATCTCTGGTTTGGCTGAGCTGCAGGAGATTGCGATTGGGGGGGGCTGGCCATGACGTCACCCTGATACTGTAGTTGAACCTCATTGCCTAAACCACTGGGGGGCATGGCCAGAACTCTGTTGCAGCTCTAAAGACAATTTTCTGTGGGCATGCTGCAGATGAACTGGGGACCAGCCTAAGGACTGAAACTGTTGCTGCAGAGACCAGTGCACATTTTTTTGAGTTTTTGCAGTGCCTGTTTAATCCCACTGATCATCATATTCCTTTCAAAAATCAGCTGCTTGTACTTCCTGCAGTACCTGGTGGCACCACTTAGATTCTCAGACTTGCATTTCTAAAACAGATTGTGTACTTTATGCCTGATTCTAAGCTTTCGATGTACTCAAGTCCTCGCTTTAGTTTCTCGCAATCTGTGATATTCCTATGCCTGATTCTAAAGTTTCAGATGTAACAGCAAGTTCCTTGTCTATGGTTCCCTTGAAATGTATGATTTTCTATGAGATGTAAGGTCGAAATTTTAAAGTCATCTCTCCAATTTTTTTTCAGCCTGTTTATGCCTGTTATTTTCTGTTTGTTTTTCCAATGCTTCTGCCTTAAAGACACATTTCCTTTTTGCTGATTTTCTTGGGGAGTTTGGTTTTCCTAAGTCTGAATCTATGGCTTCCACATTCAAAACAGTCTTGAGCAATAAATGTGAACACAGTACCACTGATTCTTCAGAGCTTCTCAAGGCAAAGAGAAATAAAAGAAGAAAGGAGATTCTCCGGTTACAGTGGATGTTGCAGAAGGAATAAGGATGACCCTTCAACATCAGAAAGCCTGCGGTTAGAAGGGAACAGATATAATCTGCAGCCTAAGGCGACTAAGAATCATTTCAGAAAAGAAAGAGGATGCCTTTAATCAAGGTAAAGATGCTTTAACTCAGGCACTTAAATCTGCATGGAATGAGATAGATTGCTCTATGGATATACAGTGGTGTGAAAAATAAAGTACACCCTCTTTGAATTCTATGGTTTTACATAAGACATAATAACAATCATCTGTCCTTAGCAGTTCTAAAATTAGGTAATCAACCTCAAATGAACAACAGACATGACATATACACTGTGTATGATTTATTTAACAAATAAAGCCAAAATGGAGAAGCCATGTGTGAAAACTAGTATATACCTTATGATTCAATAGCTTGTAGAACCACCTTTAGCAGCAATAACATGAAGTAATCATTTCTGTATGACTTTATCACGTCTCACATCGTTGTGACGGATTTTGGCCCACTCTTCTTTACAACGTTGCTTCAGTTCATTGAGGGTTTGTGGTCATTGTTTATGCACGTTCTCTTACGGTCCAGCCAAAGCATTTCAATGGGTTGAGGTCTGGACTTTGACTGGGCCATTGCAAACCTGATTTTTTCTTTTTCAGCCATCTGTTGTAGATTTGCTGGTGTGCTTGGATCTGTGTCGGTTGCATGACACAATTTCGGCCAAGCTTAGCTGTCGGACAGTAGGTATGAGGTGTTGGCTGATATGCGTGTTAGGTTTTTCATCAAACATGGCAACGTATCTCACACTTTTGTCTTCGTCTGTCCAAGGACATTGTGCCAGAAGTCTTGTGGTTTGTTCAGATGCAACTTTGCAAACCTAAGCCGTGTGCTGCCATGTTCTTTATAGAGAGGAAGAGGCTTTCTATAACCCTTCCAAACAAACTATACTTGTCAGTCTTTTTCTAATGTATTGTCATGACATTAACATAACATGCTAACTGAGCCTGTAGAGTTCTGAGATGTAACTCTTGGGTTTTTTTGCAATTTCTCTGAGCATTGCCGGTCTGACCTTGGGGTAATTTGCTGGACTTCCACTCCTGGGAAGATTGGACAACTGTCTTGAATGTTTTTGAATAATCTTCTACACTGTACAATGAGGACTTTAAATTGTTTGGAAATGGCCTTATAACAATTCCAGATTGATGGGCGAGTAGGGAATCAGGGGTCATGCCCGCCATACGTGACCCCACCTACCTTCTGAGGGGGTCCAGCTGCTACCGCCGCATCTCCCCTTCGTGTTTACCTCACATGTCTGGTGCAATCGTCGCTCTTCAGCTCACATGCAGACAGCCGCCATCTTGCCGGGACGCGCCCAACTCTCTCTTACAGAGCGCAGTCTGCACGATAATTTATTCACTGCAACTCTGCTTAGCACGCCCCCCCGATCCGCATCCATTGCCCTCCGGCACAAGCTGTTCCCCGAAAACCAATACAATGCGTTCAATCACAGATTGCTCCGGCACACCCTTGCTCTGCCCCCTGATATATGATGAAGCTTTGATTGCGAAACCGGTAGGGGTCACGAGAAGCAGCGTGCGCAGTCCCTTTGGCTGGAACAGATCCCTAGGAAGTGGTTGCAGAGAGGTTATCCTGCCGGTGTTCATGTGTTCGGACAGTTTTGCGTCCACACTGAGCCCCTGCTGCCACTTTTTGCGGTTAGTTCTTTTCCTTGCATTGACGGGTTTGTCAACTGAGAATCTCTTCTTTCAGTCTTAAAATTTTCTCTTTTTGCAGTCTTCGTAATTATCAGGGCCTCCATGTAGTCTCCTTCCATTTACGCACATCTGCTTTGAGAAAATATCTCCTTGGTGTGAGATTCCTTCTCTAGGTGAGGGTCTGAGCTCCTGCTGAGAGACTTTGAGATCTGTATTAAGATTGACAATAGTTTTCTTAGAATGTGCAGCATTCTCAGCGAGACTGTGTAGTTCCTTTCTGGAGATTCCAGTTTTGTGGGGCGCTGTTGATATCAATGCTGCTGGAGGTACGTGCTGTGCGGAGTGATGAACATCTTCTGGATACGTCAATTTGTTCAGGGAAACTGTGACCTCGTGTTTTGAGAATTTCGTTGTAGGTGAAGACAGTGAACCTCTTTCGAGGAAAGACACTGTAACTCCTTCCAGCCTCCTCATACTTAGCTTCAGCTTAGCCACGTTATAGGATTGGCAAGCCTTTTCGCCATGGTGGCATTATTAGTGTTGACAGCATTTAGCCCGGACTTGAGATCGTACAATTTGTTCCAGATTCAGAGTAACATTGCGAGCACCGTCTATCTGTAGCTCAGCATATCTCCCTCTCAAGTTTAATTGTTCCCGGAAGCAGATCACAGTCACGCGGGAAATTTTAGGGCATCTTCAGGGCTGGTCAAGGGATCGTCACTCACTGGTTCAGGCTCGCGCAAGGGAGGGATTGATGAGGGTTCCTCAATGTTGGCACCGGACAGAAATCTTGTGGTACCAGACTTTTGCCTTGGGCCCTACTGGATATTCGGTCATCCGCATTGATGAATTCCATTTTCTCTAAGCTGCAAGGGCATCTCGGTCCCTTTTTCGCGGGATATGCGGAACGTGTCTGTTCCTTCCCAGGTTTGCGAAGAACCGCTTTTCGTTTCTTTTTTTTGCCTTTTTGCTTTGAATGACACCATCCCTCAGGGATACTGGGGTCCTCACTTATTTCTGAAATTTTCTGCCAGCGTCCACGGATCCACAATGATTTCAACTTTGGTTGATGGTAGGTAGTTACTCTTGATATAGAGAGGGACCATGCTCAGAATACTGTTGGAGCAAGGGATCTGTGAGGAAGGAAAGGCGCGGGGACGCGAGATAGATCCTGCGGCCCTTTACGGTCCGACCAGTTAGGCCCCAAACCCCCCGCTAAGATAGTGGGTTAACTTTTGAGGGAGGACCAGACAGGGGACGCTGCCCCTAGTTTAGAGTGCTGCCTTGTAAGCTATGACAGCAGGCACCTAGTTGCAGACGTTTGGCTTGTCAGCATAGTGAGGCTGTAGGGAAGTGGGTAGCTCATTAGGGGGAAGCTATATTGAGTTCAGGTATCTATGGAGAGAGAACAGTGGAGTGAGGAGAGTGGGGCAAGGTCCTCAACCCTTCAGGCCCATAAGGCGTTTCCAGCCCTCAGGTTGCTGCACTATAGGGTGGGCCCATCGTGTAGCACGTGCACCTTAGGAAGATAGGGACACAGTAAAGGCATGCTGTTCCGTGGAAGCGGCGTTTGACCCCACGTTGGGGTCCCACAGAGACTGTTCCGGAGTGGGACGCTCTAGAGGTCCCCGTACAAGGAGTTCGGTGTGGAGGATTCAGAAGGAGGCATCGCCCGACTGATCCTTTGTGAAGTTGTTGTCCGAGAAGTACGGCACCCGGTGCTCGGCAGGTATTCTGATCATATGTGCAACCACGGGACCTTAAGCGTAACTGTGATGCGCAGTCACCCATTGACTCTCTGCAGAGTGCGGGACATGGATGGGGTTGCTCTGGACATGGGTGGGTTCACTTGTGTTGGGGAAGAAGAGTCCTGCGGACGCAGTAGGTGTCTCCTCTAGAGAGGGACAAAGGTTATCTCAATTCGATTGCAAGTGTATGGTATTACATGTTAGTAAAGTGTTCGTTAGTATAATCAATGGTTAATCTTTGTGTTTTTGGGTTTTGTTTATGAGGTTGTCATGCTAGGAACCCACCTCCCCCTCTGGTGGGAGCCACGCAGGTGGCAGGCGCCATGCATGTTCGGTATTGTAAGTATTGACCATAGGTTAATGCACCAAGGTTTCCCGTCATGGCGGAAGCTCAGCCCGCCTGTGACGGCCCAACAGGTATGCATCCACACCGAGTAACAGATTATGTTCCTGACACCCAACAGTAGAATCTGCAATTGGGGGGGGGAGATACATAAATATTATATATATATATATATATATATATATTATATATATATATTCATATATATATATCTATAGATGTATCTAAACTAAAAACATATGGTCACATTCTTCGGCCCCCAAAGTATCTTCTTAAGCCGCACACCATCCCACTATGCTTCCAAATGGTTAGGCGCCCAGGAGAACGCAGTTTGACACTCATATGCAAATAATATATTGTGGTACTTTGGGGGTATAAAAAGTAGGAGCTTACTGGTTTTCTCGTTTGCAAATTTGTCCAGTGGCGTCACGGCTGATTAAGGGGGGTTGGCTACCTCCTCCCAGGTTCCAAAGCTCACCACCATCCCACTATGCTTCAAATGGTTAAGGGGATCATTAATTTTCCACACATGGCAGGCCTGCAGGCAGTTTGGTTTGCGACAAATCTATTCAGAGTGCTTGTCCTGGTATTATTTAAGGTGGTAAATAAGAGCTTCAATCAAACTAAGAACTATGAAGCTAAGAAATAATGTTTCTCGCTATCCTTACTCTTCTTCCTTCCCTCTCGGCGGAGTCTGCTCTTGCCGTTACGTTCTCCTCTACCTTGAATTCCAGATCCTTCCGCGTCCCCTCTCTCGGTCCGCATTAAACGCTCGATTCTATTAGCCCCTTCACATTACCTCTCCTCGCTCCTCTTGTCTCACATTTGTCATCCTCCTTTCATTCGACTCCCTGTGCTTCTTTCCTGCGCTTCCCCCAACGACGTCGTTTTTCCCCTTCCCTCCCCCAACTACCCCTATTGTCGCTTCTGTTCCTCCCTCACTTTCTTCCTTTTCTAGTCATTTTGTTTCTCTCCATCCCCAACTTCAATTCCCCCCCTTTTATCCACACCCCTCTTTATTTATTAAAGGGTTTTTTTTTCTTCATGGTATTATACAGGTTATAAGAATTGAATTTAGTGTTAGGACCTGACCAAGAGTTGGTCTACATTGGCATTTGGTGTGCAGGATTAAGTACTTGGCCAAAGAATCAAACTAAATGACACATATGTTTTTGGTTAGATACATATATATATGAGATATATATATATAGATATTATTAATATATATATATATAGATATATCTAGATAATATATATACTAATATATTATATATATACAGGTAAATAACCCGTTATAACGCGTGGTCCCTCGGGGGGTCCACACGAGACAACGCCGTTAGTAACGGGGGTCGCAGGGAAAAAAAATGGCCGCCGCATCAACGCATTATTCACCCCGCGGGACAGGAGAGGGAAGTGGCGATGTCCCTCAGGTCCCCGATTCCCCTGTCACCGAGTGACAGCCGAGGGACAGGAGAGCCTGGGAGGGGGGATTGCCCTCGGTCCAGGCATCCCTGTCCACCGCCGTGACAGGAGATGGGAGGGGGGATGCCCCTCTGGTCCCGGCTTCCCACGTCAACGCGTGAAAGGAGATGGGAGGGGGGTATGACCATTGGTCAACCACGCTTCACTTTATCACCACCGAATTGTACCGCTGCAGGCGCAGGAGGAGGGGGGGGGAGAGGGTGTTGGTGCTGGTGTGTGTACGTGTTGAGAATGTGAGAGTGTGTGTGGAGTGTGTGTAAGTGTGTGTTAAAGGACCGCTCAAACCCCCCCCCCCGCCGCAAGAACAGGGCACATCGCGCCCAGTACAGGGCCGCCGTAGCGCGGGTCGTTCCTGCCACTCCGCCACAGGCAGGGACCCTGCACCCCCCACCCTCAAAACCCCCCCCCACCCTCCCCAGCACAATGCATTTCCCAACCCCCGCCCCGGCCGTTACCGCCCCACCTTACCCACACACCACCTGCTCCCCCGCGCTGCAGGGCCATCCCACCAGCCCCCGCAGAATCGGGGGATCCGACAGCCAATCACCCCCCTCCACAAGCACCACCCCACCGGCCCGCAGTGCCCCCCCCGCAGCCACATGCGTCACCAATCAGTCACAAGGTAAGGGACGTATTGATGTATATTGTGTAGTGGGAGGGTGTGTGTGTGTGTGTGTGTGTGTGTGTGTGTGTTGTGTGTGTGTGGTGTGGTGGTGTGTGGTGTGTGTGTGTGTGGTGTGGCCGTGTGAGTAGTGGGTGTGCGTGTTTGCAGTGTGTGTCGGTGTGAGCAGGGTGTGTGCAGTGTGCGTGTGAGCCAATGAGCAATGTGTCAGGTGTTGCAGATGTGACAAGAGCAGTGTGTCAGTGTTGTGCAGTTGTGAGCAATGAGAATAGTGTGTGTGCAGTGTGCAGTGTGTGTCAGTGTGAGCAGTGGCTGTAGGTGCAGGAGCAGTGTGTGTGCAATGTGTGCAGGGTGTGCAGTGTGAGGCAAGGAGCAGTGTTGTCAGTGTGTGAGTGTGAGAATGAGCAGGTGTCAGTGGGTGCAGTGTGAGCAATGGCAGTGTGTGTGCAGGTGTGTGCAAGTGATGTGTCAAGTGTGAGAGAGTTGTGCAGGAGTCTGTGAGAAATGAGGCAGGTGTGCAGTTGGTGAGACATATGAGAAGTGTGTGTGCAGTGTGCAGTTTGGAGTGTGAGCAATGGAGCAGTTGTGTCAGTGTGAGTGAAATGTGAGCAATGAGGCAGTGGTGTGTGCAGTGGTGTCGTGTCAGTGGAGACAGTGTGTGCAGTGTGGAGCCAATGAGCGTGTGGGTGCATTGTGTGCAGTGTGTGCAGGGTGAGCAATGAGCAGTGTTGTGTGCAGTGGTGTGTCAGTGTGAGCAGTGTGTGCAGTGTGAGCCATGAGCAGTGTGTTTGCAGTGCGAAGGGTTGTGTGCCGTGTGTGCCGTGCGAGTGTCTGCGTGGGTGCGTGTTGCCCCCCCACCTTACCTTTCCCTCTTTTTTGGTCCCACCCCATGCGCCCGGGAAAACCGCGTTCTCCCCGCTGTCGGTATCCCGCGGCGCGTTCTACCGGGGGGGACCGGGAGTATAGAGAGAGAGGAGTAGAGACGAGAGGATAGACGAAGAGAGAGAGAGAGAGGAGCAGACGAGGAGAGAGAGAGATGAGAGAGAGAGAGAGAGAGAGAGAAGAGAGAGAAGAAGAGAGAGATGAGGAGATATAGATATATTATATATATATATAAGTATATATTATATATATATAATATTATATATAATTTAATACAGGTAAAACCCGTTAGAACGCGCCTAACGAGGCGCGTTAAACGGGTGTTTAAACTGTATTAATATATAATAAATATATATATCTAGATATATAACAATGAAAAAGAAAAAGCAAAGCGTCCCAATCAGCACTCAAGTATACTCAGAACAATATTCAAAGAAAGAATATGAGGTATTTAACAGCACCAAATAACAATACATATAAATACAAAAATATTTAAAACAAGCCCTGGAATCCTCCTGTGATATATATGTACTGTAACAGGAAAGGGGAAAATCCCATATGAGATACTGATGGACCACTAAACCCAAGGCAAAGGGGGGAAAAAAGGCCTAATAAGACAAATATATGCTATATAAAACACAAAGCAAGCACAGGGGATTAACACATTGCACCAAATTGCCTAATACATGTGAGTCAAATACAATATATATAACCTACACCGTAAATGCAGTTGGTTATAATCTAGGCATACACCCGCAAAGTACCATATGTAAGAGAAGTTAGTTCGGGATCTAACAATGGTTATAAGTTAACATCAGTTACCATAGTACATGAGCCCATCCCATGCCAAAATGTATAGTACAATGTCCAAAGGAGTAAGGATCTTCCAAATTGAGGGGTCCATCCGCAGGCGGAGTCAGGGGAAAACAAATGGTTCAATTGGAAGATATGATCTTAACCTTTGGACATTTTACATACCCAGTGTGGCATGGATGGCTAAGAGATCTGGTAACTGATGTGTGAACAGCCGGTAAAGGAATGACCCCGAAAAGAAGACCACTGACGTAGGAGATTACAAAAACACAAGAAAGAAGACAACATTAACCATGTTGCCCATGACTATATTGTATGTGTTAGGGGGGGGGGGTTGTATTTATTTAAAATTAATTTATGTATTTGTAATTGATTTTGTGGGGCACACAATTGCGTACTGAAGGAAAGTGGTGACCCCCAGGACACCTTGCGGGGGGGGAACACCCATGGAGGCCCCACCGCCGCGGCCTATCGGTACTATTCCTGTGCCGTAAAAAAAATACCTAGGGAATGGGGGGTATAGAGGGTTGTTGGGGGCACAGGACGTGTGGGTGTGTTGTGTTATTGCACTGGTTATTGGGGGCAATTGGTCCCCAAAAAACATGCTACTGTGATTAACCCTCATTCCCTTAACAGATAGCAGCGAAGGTAATGAAGAGCAGCCATCTAATGATTTGAAAACAAATTAGGGTTTAGGCGCTTATCTATGAGCGGGCAGCCTGTGATATAAACCATGAACCCCAGTCAGGGTGAATGATGAACAGAACAACAAAATATATCACAATGGCGATCGGCACTAGTATTATGTATATAGTGTATATAAAATAACAAAATACTGTTTTGCATTTTTTTGTTCTTACATGGTCAATATCACATGTGGAGATCTATCCAAA
This sequence comes from Ascaphus truei, assembly GCA_036426205.1. NCBI lineage: Eukaryota > Metazoa > Chordata > Amphibia > Anura > Ascaphidae > Ascaphus > Ascaphus truei. The sequence continues at coordinate 73,502 of WSYH01001204.1, forward strand.
GGAGAGAAAAATCACGCTACGGTTGTATAATTTTATGTTATTTATAGACACTACTACCCACTCTAGACATATTACGAGTGCAGAGCCGCCCATGAGAGATTTTTGTCGTAGCCATAATTTAAGTATTTGTATTAATATTGTAGAATGTGCAGAGGGTCTCCGGAGTAACCCGTTGTGGTTTTTATATCCGGGGGACCCCTTGCTTCCCGAGCTAAAGGAGACACCGGTTATGGGGTGCCAGGATTCCTATGAAGGAAATTCCCCCGCGTCACGTGGATCGGGCTAAGCTTAATGCATAGGGAGATACCGCGCACCTCATAACGGGGCCTGTATCTCGTGAAAGCAGGGGTCCCAGGGACATAAAACCAACGCGGTTCATTCCGGAGGAGACCCCCTCCCATGCACATCACATATTATCAATTGTAATGAAAACATTTTTATTTGCCGGCGAGATTTGTGCAGAGGGAAAGAGGCGGATTGGCTTTCAACTGTGACAGATCTCGCCAGAGGAGACCTTATCACCAGGGCTCGCCCCAATCTCTCCGCCGGATTCCTCATGAAAGATATGCGCACCTTCCTGCATACTGACAAGGGGAATCCGACAAAAAAACGGACGAGTTTGTACGTATGGCCAATGGGCCATTATCCGCCGGTTTTCCGCATAGGGCTTAGGTATCAAAGGCATGTCTCCCCCAATTTATTTGGAGGGGTTGTGGGGAATATATACAACGTGAGGTCTCTACTAATGAAAATTGAAAGTTCTCCTCTCTCCGTCTATCACCTCTCCTTCCTCTTAACCCCCCACAAAGGAATCGCATGGGGTTATATAGTGCTCGACCCGAGCAAGGCACATAGTACGGTTCGAGTCTAATAGTTGGAGTGCAGGCAGAGGATAAGCGGTGGCAGAACAGCAGCCAGTCAGGGGCCAAAGGCTGGGTCAAGGCAGAATGGCAGAGCAAGCAAAAGTCAGGGGGTCAAGGCTGAAGTCAAGACACACGGCCAAAATGGTGATATGGAATTGCGGATTGTTAAAGGTGGGGGTGGTTTCGAGTTTGATAACAGGCTGTGAGGTCAAGGACGGTGGTAAAGGTTGACGAGCGGGGTCACAAGTGGAGGGGTCAGCAACAGGGAGAATACATGGGCAAAAGGACAGGAAACACGAAAAGTAGGAGTAACAACGCTGGGACTGCAAAGTAACTGGAACCTTGCTCAGCAACTTCTGTATGAAGTGTAGCCCTAGGCTACGATGATAGTGCCGGTGGTGAAGGCAAACGCGACTGGATTGACGTAAGGCTGCGGGTCCGATGGAAAAATCAAATTGCGATGACCACCCGAGTGATCGCGACCAAGCCGTTGGCTCCATCACGCCATCCCGCAGCACCTTGCTACTAAAGAGCAACGAAATGGCAAGCATGCATTTGTTTTGACCAATGTCGCCTTCGCCTGCCACTATAAGCACAGCCTTTATAGGAGGTGGGCCAGAATAACAATGGCCCGAAACCAGACAAGGGGGGGAGACCAAGTTGAACAAGGGAACCAGGACTGCGAGCGAAAAAATGAGCATGGATCTGACGGTAATCCCTTTAGTACCCACCCCCCCCTTTCAGAGCGGCCCTGGGTGATGTAGCTGGATTTGAGGGGAATCTCACGGTTAAATCCCCATACAGAGAGGGGGATAGCTACCATGGGGATGATCCAGGAGTTCTCTTCAGGGCAACTATCACTCCAATGGAAACCAGATACTGCAGCCTGCCTGGGACTGTTTAGGAATCCAGTATTTCTGGACCTCCATTAAAACCGGCTTATACCAGGAGAAGTCTAGGAAGAGTGAGGAATAGGGGAGAAGAGAAAGAGGTTCTGGGTGTGACAAGGATTTGAGAAAGGAGCATAGAAAAACTGGGGGTATTTTTAAATTTGAATTAACACATTCTGTGTTTGGAGGACCCACTCTGTGCGACAGCTGAGGCTGACTACACTAGGGAGCCAGTATTCTGGACCTTGACAATGAGGGTACGTATGTGTCATCCTTCCTCTCCTATCTCAGGTAAGAGCTTCGGGCATCTCTCCAGAGAGCTGCCTCAGCCCCGGTGCCTGAGATGGGGCCTCTCAGGTGCATCATCTGAAGATATACAGGTACTCATATGGATCACTGCTCATGTCTTCCAGTTTTCTGGCCTCTGCTCTCTGACTGACTTTTCTTTTTGTATCTAATATTATTATCACTGTCTGCACTTTCATCTCGGTTTCTGGAGGACCCAACTTTTCTTCCTTAGCTGCAATTTCAGCAGCTTTAATCCTATTACTCCACCGGAGGCCTGCATCGATGATGGATCTCAGGGACACCTCTGCCCACAACCACAGCTCCTGTCCTGCACCCTCCATGCTCTCCGAAATTTCAGCAATTTTATTGTGAAATAAAGGACTTATGCCTACAATACAAAAAACATCAACAAATATTACGTTTACACAAAAGGGAGAAAAAAATACACAAATACAAATATCTAATAGTCACCTTGTCCCCACTATGCAACAACACGGAGGAATGTTAGAAACTAATATGTTATTATTCACAGTGTCACCTGAACCCTGAATAGACTTGTTTCGGGGAGTGGGCAGATACATCTCTTTTCTCACGGTATCTTCTATTTGCTCCTCTTTCTTCCACACTTTTTGGGTTTTCGGTGTTTTCCCTCCTCATAAATGCCCAACCAGGTCAGTACATCAAAAGAATTTGAGGTGGGGATCCTCAATATCTCCCAGTGTGGATTTTCCCCTGCCTTTTTCTCTGTGAAAACTACTACTCCCATCCTGCCTTGTTGGATGCTGACACCCCTCCTGTTGTCTGTTGACTCCTGTCAACCTCTACTCTGAGGATATATCAACCATACCAGTAATCCTTATTGCCAGGGTACTCACATGACTCTGAAGATCTATTCCCATATGCAATTTATCCCAGTATTCTGGCACAACAAAGAGGGAGGGCTAAATCCTGCCAACAAATACATGGGTTGTTCTCAAATATAGGTGTCTCCTCTGACTAGAGCTGTCTCCACTATCCTGGGGGGCATTATTGTGCGCTGCATCAGGATACTCCTAACAGAATTGACCCTGACCCCTCGCAAAAAATTAACAAACAAACACCAACATTAGGACAGACAGAACGGATTGCCAGAACCCCACCACTGGCCGCACCTACTTTGTCACAACTTGCACTGAAATGTCTGTTAGATCCACAGTGAAAAAAGTCTGAGGCAAGATGGCCACTGTGGAAACAGACCCCCAATGCCCCCCCCATCCCCAAATTAAAGAGGAATGGGGAGATGATGAGCAATCCCAAATTCCCGCAGTTGACTTTACACCTCCAGCCCCCGTCCAACCCATCTCCTTACCAGATCTCCCATAATGTTTCCAAGTCCGAAAGTTATAAGTACATTGCCTCTGTAACACAATTATAATGTCCGCTTAGCAATAGTCTCATTGACAAAAAAAATAGTCACCTATTTTAGATGCTGGTACAAACTCAAGAATGGCCACAAAGTCTTTCCACAGGGTGAAAGTCCTCAAATCTATACCAAAAAGCTTCTAACAGCATCACCCATTTTAAAGCGTACATCATATCCTGCTACGAGTGGGTGTTAAAGGGCAAAAGGTACTGAGCGCGTGAAACCCATAGATTCTTTCAGAAGGTCTCTGCCAATAAAACACTTCAGGGATGTCCCGAGTACCTTATTCGCAGTTCCCAATATCCGCTTGGCTGTGGGGCTTGGAAACTGGGTCTGGTAAATGCTGGACCCTGAGACCGGCACCTCTCCATGCCGGAACCCATTGCTCTGCCGCTTCTGCTCTCTCTGGCCTCTCTCCCGCTTCTCCGGGGATCCTCTTGCTGCAATTTTATGTTGTTGAAAATACATGCAACATATACAAATCAAAAACACACTGTCAAAACTATTACTTGTACATCGGGAGCGCGAAAAAAAACACAAATTCAATAACCATATGTTTTCAAATATTACATTTCTCCCCAGTTTTCCCCACTGTTTCTGTTTCTATATCATTTTCCCTCTGTTGCCTTTTAATCTGAGAACCATCACTTGCCGTGTTTCCTCCTACAGTATAGTCCTTTCTTTCTTACTGGACATAAAACCTGTGATGTACAAAGGTGGTACAACATGGTGGATTGATCACTTCAGGGGTTGCGTGTTAACGCCCAGAATGTAGAAGCAATCCCTCACAAATACTATCTCTGCATATGTCTGTGTTGCAAATGGTTTATTCTAGTTGTGTCGCCTTTTCCCAAACTGCTGTGAGAAGCCTACAATATTCCTAGGCGTTCTATGGTTCCCATTGGCCAACAACACTTCTCCATCAAAACATCTTCATTTTTCCAAGGATTCGCTCTACCTAAAAATCCCCTTGCCCGGAGCTCTGACTACGGCAACTGGAAAAAAAACCCAAAACTTGCGCTAAGCAGGCCCTGTCTAGGACGGTTTATATACAACTTTCTTGAGTGTTCCTTTAGTTCTTTTCGCAGTAATCCAACACTTTATTTGTTAACAACTTCTTCATATTAACAAATCGGAAGGATTATACGTTTTAGTATTATTATTCTACCTGCGTTGTGAACAGTTCTCTTAGCAGTCAACCTTGTTTTTAGATTTAGTGGCCACAAGAGATTGTCTTGGCCGACACAGGAACTATATCTGATATCAAAAATGATAGACAAAAACAAATTCGCGATTCACCATGTTTTTACCCCTTGTCAACTCCTAAGCTAAACAAGTTTATTTTGATTGGGTTAAGGCGATGCCCAACTAATCTTGAAAGAAATATTGCTATTTTAAAACCAGAGACAGAAAATGAAAACAGGAAGAGCTCAGCTGCCACATCAATGTGAACTTATACACGGGACAGTGCCCTTAATATAATGTATAGATATCTATTAAATAAAGCGGCTTTTGTTTAACATTTTGGCCAAACGTGTTGTAAGCCCTGGCCACTAACGGCCAGACCACATCTAAGGGATACTAACACTATATAAATTCTTAATACCTGGCATTACTAAGAAGAATGATTATAATAAATCTGTCAAAATTAGTTCCGCATAGTTCTAAGTCTGATTGAAAGCTCTTATAACTGTACTTACCAGGCAAGCACTCTGTATTAGATTTGTCACAATCAAGCTGCAAGTAGCAGTTCCCTCTGGAGAGTGGGAGATGCAATGGTGTGAGCTTTTAACCATTTAAATGGGGAGGGGTGGATTCAACTAGGAAGGAGGAACCACCCTCAATGAGCTAAGACCAGCCATGAAAAAAGAATTGTAAAACATACAGGACACCTACAACCTCATATTGAACCCCCAAAATAACCACAACATATATATAAGCATACTGTAGTAAGTGTCTAACAGAGATTGTATGAGATAGGACAAATACTATTAAAAACAGAGACAGAACATGAAACACAAGACAGAGTTCAGTGCAACATCAGTGAAACTTATACACGGTACAGTGCCTCTAATATATATGTATAGATATCTATTAAATACAATGGTCTGTTAGTTTAACATTTTAGCCAAAGTGTGTAGCACTTGACCACTACACATCAAGACCACATCTCAAGGGTACCTAACACTGATATAAATTCTTAATAACCTGGTGCATTACCAGGAAGAATGATTTATAATAAATCTGTCAAAAATTAGTTGTGACAGTAGTAGAGCTACAGTAGCTGGCATCACAAAACTGGGATGAAGCTGGCTACCCCTAAATATATGTAACTTGGCCACTTTGTAAGGTTATTTGGCCAAATGTACTTTAATATCTGGGGAAGAAACAGGGAATGTGTAAATGTATTTCCATGTCTGTAAGAATGTTCAACAGTCTGTATTTGTTATTCCCTGTAAATGCAATCCCACAAGTTTAGTGAATCAACCATTGAAGCTGTTAAGTCAATTCCCCAGTTCTAGTTGAGCAAGCAATATGAGAAACGGTTTGTGACCTATGTACAGTATAAGCACTGTGATGTGATTTGGCAGTGAGTCAGCCCGTGTAAAGTGTTAATGGATTAAGTGGAAAAATTAGGGATGGTGGTGGGTTCTTAGCACACCCTCTGGATGTTGTGCCACTAACTTATTTGTACTCTGCTTGATGTGCAGTAGCCACCTCCCAGCAATGGATAGCCACAGAGGGCTATATAAGCGATGCTGCTGATCTTATTCTCTGATCTACCTTCAGAGGCATCTGAGAGCAAGAGAGGCTAACAAGAGACTGAGGACACTCTGGAAAGGAGTGTTGGAGATTTCCCTTAGAGGACCATTGAGAGAGACACTCTGGGAAGGAGTGTGGAGATCTCTCTCAGAGGACTATCTGAGAGGAGAAGCAGAGACTGGAGACCTTCTGTAAAGGAGTTTGATCTTTACAAGTGACAAGCGGAGAGATATCTCCAGAGGGGTGATTGTTCTGTGTTGTGATCAGCATTCTGAGATCCTGAAGGGAGAAGCAGACAGGGTAAGCCTTCTTGAAGCAGCCCCTGTACCTAGCGAGGCTAGGGAGTCTTCGTCCACCAGGGGCCCCAGTTGGGAGTTGTATTTTGTTTGTTACATCTTTTTTTGCTACTGGCGTTGTAGAATAAACCCCATTTTATTCAACAACTTGTGTCTGGCTCGGTGCTAGTGATCCTGGTGGTTTCAGTGTAAAAGTACTGGTCTCCCATGTACAACAAGCACTAACTGAATTGCCATTAGTGGCAAAGCTGTCCATATTATATTGGCATGGTGCACCTGTCAGGAATAACCCTGAAATGTTTCTAAATCTCCCTCTCACAGTCCTTTGTATGTCCAAAGTGCGTTCGTGCTACTATTTTTGTTGCTCTGGGTTTTCTCTGTGGTTTCCTCTTGATTGATCCTGTCTTCGTCCTGCCTGCGGTAAGGGGGACATGTTTAAATAATAAATAAAAATAAATTAAAAGAAAATAATTAAATAAGCCTATTGCCGCTGTTCTTTAAAAAGAAATCTCACAAGTAGCAAAAAATGGGTCAAAACATAAGCTTTCTGTACCCACTGGGAGTATGTCTAGTTAAACCTATGCAAAAGTCAAACAACTCCCTTAGATTAGACATGTATCCTCAGTCCCCGAAAACATATATCTTGATATGTGCAGACTATACAAAAAGTCTTAGAAAGGAAAGTCTACTGATTCCATGTAGGGGAAGGCTTTTTGTTCTACAGGTTAGAGTCCTCCCTGTGTGTTGCTGGCAGCGTGCAGGATCAAGACGTCTGTTCTCCTTGTTCAGCTCACAAGGTTGTGCTAAGGAGTCTCACTTCATCTGTTCAGAGGCAGGCCTGTTTTAACACCTCTAATCAGCCAGGTGCTGCGTCAATTAACCAGCAACTGCTGGATTAGAGGCAAGTTTTGACGGAACAGGGTAAGTCCCCGTTACATACCTCCCCTGTTTGTGGGAAGCTCGCGCTTGCCACAGCCAAAAGTCCATCCTTCCACTCTCATTCGAGATATCTCTGTGACTTTAATGAGATGTGGAGGAGGAGAACCCTCAGTCCTGCTGGAATTGGAGCCCTTCCTCAGTTTAGGATGTGTCTCCCCAGAGAAGTGCTTGAAATCACACCTAGTCGTCAAGGCGTCAGGAGACTTTTCCCAAGTACAGTCTTTCTAAGGGGTAATCAGACGTTCTGCAGCGCACTGGTATTTCTTAGACAGCTGCAGATTTCTTCATGCAGTGGTTCGCTGCTTTCTCGACATTCTGGAGGGTGTACGCAGACCCTTGCAGTTGGTTCTGCAGTCAGTGCTCTGCTTCAAAATTTTTCATCTTCCAACGTTTCTTTATTTTTTCAAGTGCTCGTGCAGCTTTTCATTCTTTCCATTGACGTGGTCTGTCAACTGAGATTCTCTTCTTTCAGTCTAAATTTTCTCTTTTTGAGTGACCTTCAGTTCTTATGCTTGTACCTCAGTGGCCTCCAGTTAGCTCACTGCTCCATTACGCATATCTGCTCTTGAGAATGACAATCCACACTACTGCCTCGGTGTGAGATTTCCTTCTAGGTGAGGGTCTGAAGCTCTGCTGAGAGACTGTGATGATCTGCTGTATTAAGATTGAAAATAGGTTCTTTAGAATTGTCCAGCTTATCAGCAGAGACTGTGTAGTTCCTTTCTGGAGACTCACAGTTTTGTGTGGCACTGCTGCTGGATAATCAGCTGTGAGGCATCCAGGTGCTGTGCGGATATGTATGAACCTCCTTTGGTGGATACGTCCACCTTTGTCGGACAGCTGTTTGACTCTTGTTTTGAGGCCAGTGTCAGTGTACGGTGACAGAACGGTGTGAACCTCTTGATGAAAGACTGTAATCAGTTATGCCCTCCTTCATACTTCCGCTTCAGAGCCTTAGCCATCATGTTATCGGATTGGCAAGCTTTTCCGCCTGGTGGCCATTATTAGATGTTGCCAGCATTTAGGCCCGGACTTTGAGATCCGTCCAATCTGTTCCAGAATTCAGTAAGACATGGCAAGCACACGTCTTCTGTACGCTCAGCATTATCTTCCCTCTCAAGTTTCAATTGTTCCCGGAGCAGATCACAGTCACGCTGGCAATTTTCAGGGCATCTTCAGGGCTGTCAAGGGATCGTCACTCACTGGTTCCGGCTCCGCTTCCCTGGGAGGGTTGTGAGGTGTCCCACTGTGGCACCGGACAGACAACTTTTGTGTTACCCAACTTCTGCCTGGGCCTCTGGATATTCAGTCAGTCCGCATGATGAATCCTCCATTCTTAGGCTCGCAGGGCATCTCGGTCCCCTTTTCTCCGCGGGATATGCGGACGGTGTCTCGTTCCTTCACGGTATGTAGAACCGCTTTTCTTTTTCTTTTTGCCTTTTTGTTTGAATGACACCGTCCCCTCAGGGATACTGGGTGCTCCAATCTTCATTGTGAAATTTTCAGCTGTGGCGTACTGGATCCACCATGCTTTACTGCAACTGTAATAGATGACGGAAATATTCGGTGATCCGCCAGCCCCGCTATTTCTCCTGGATCCTATTCGTCATCATAGGGGACGGTCTTTTCGGTTCGTGCGAGCTGAGGCACCCTCACATTCTTGGGTGTTTGTTGGGTGTGACTCAGTTTGGGTCCCCGTAAGAGATGTCTTCCTCCTCCATCGGACTGGAAGGGCCCATCTTCGTGGGGTAGGGTTCATTACAGAAAAAGCTGCATCTTGTCCTCCATTTTGGGCTATCAGGTGTATTTTTCTTCCTGAATCAGGAGGCGCTATTGCAGTGTTGCCACTGTATTTGCTAGAACCCCAAATGGTGGTAGTCTACAGGTGGTCATATTTTGCTTGTAGAGGTCGAGCCTACAGGCCTCTCTGTAGACTTTTCTTCCCTTGGGTAAGTTATACAAATTAGGCATTACAGTTCATGCATTCATCGTCTGAATAAGGCCTGAAGGGACCTGCTCCGTGTGGTGGGTTTTAACAGGAACAAATTTTTTCCTATTTTTGCAGAGTCTATATTTGACTTCAGCTGGGTGGCCATTTTTAATTCCCAGGGTTCTATTTCTTAAACACAATGCTTGCTAGCTGCCCATTTTCTGGCTTCAGCAAAGGCATTCGGTTTTCTGCTCTGTTCGAGTAATTTTCAGTCTCATCTTTGGGTAATATGGCATTCACTCTTCCTACTTGGGTGCATGTTGTACTCCCAAGATACATACGACTTACTTCTGCAGAAAAAATATTCTTTATTTTTTTCACTTTCTTTCACCCTCGGCAGGGCGACTTAACACTCAGCAATTGGTCTTGGGTTACCTATTACACAGTCGCAATCCTTTTATACCTGGGGGGCAATTTACACAGAGCACTTGTTTGCTGAAAATTCCCCTCGCTTTAGCACGTCTTGCATCAATTTTCACACTTTTCTGCATTATACTGCATTCATCCAGCTGGTACGGCCATATTGCGGTGTAGCAGCCACTTGCGAATCAGTTACCGCTCGTGGGTCACATCTGTATTCACTGCTTCAGCGAAACATTTGAAAACAACAAATGCCTATCCCTTTTAAGGGCTAACTTACTTCTTGAACCCTGACTACGGCTGGAAGGCAAAAAACCCATTTCAATGACCATATTACACTTATTGTGATAGGCAAGTAAGGTTTACCTGCTTCAGCACAGTCTCTCTCTCTCCTTTTGTAATCGGGAGGAAAAGAGTCCATCTGCGGTTTTGCGGCTTTCTTCAGTGCAGTGTAGATTTCCTGCCTGGATGTGTATCCCTTTAATTCTGGTCTCTGTTGCATGTGATTCTTTGTTTATGTTGCTCAGGCTGTTTGTAGGCAAAAAGCACAAAAAAAATTCACAGGCAATCTCGGGGCCCGTGTAACTTCAAGGCCCATGAATCCCACTTCTGACACCATTGTAAGAGGACATGTGCAGAGGTATGCAATGGAGATGTTTTAAGGTGAAAATAAGGCTTTTATTGCGCTGTTTCTTTAACACACAAGAAAATCATCACAAACGTATGCAAAAAGGGTCAAACAAGCTTCTGTTCCACTTGGAGTATTTCTAGTTAAACCTATGCAGTCAACAACTCCCTTTAGATTAGCATGTCTCCCAGCCCCAAACATATATCTTGATACTGCTGCGACACACTTTATTCGAGCAAATACCCAGTATGTACCTGGCAGATACCTGGAATGCGCCACTCCTCACCTCTGACAAGCCCCGTTGCGTTTGCCTTCCCAGCCATGGTTCATGCCTGGCTGACGGGCGGCTGATCTGTTAAATGATAATGATTAGGATTTAATAGGCTGCAATGCTTCGCGTGTCTACCAGATGGCATAAATTCATGAATTGTAATGCAGTATATATATATATACTGTGCAGTATTGCTGCCAGCGGGAATAAAATGCTTCAATCCCTGCCTGGAAAATAACGCAATGCACTCGGGCAGAAAACAGTCACAAACCTCAATACACCCGGGTATACCCGAATTCGTGGGACTAGCCGAGCTCGAATAAAGTGTGTCGCCAGTGTATGTGCAGATATACAAAAAGTCTTAGAAAGGAAAGTCTTATCTGATTCCATCCTTCTGCCATCCTCTGCCTGTGACCCCAACTACGCCGTCGGCCACCTGCCTCCGAGCTCTGCCTGTGACACTGACCATGCTATCTGCCATCTGCCTGTTACCCTGATGAGTCCGACCTGCATCCCCGCTGTTCTGGCCACTGAGGTCCTACCCACTCCTGAGTCTCCCATGTGACAGAAAGCAAAGGACGGAACAGATTCATCACCTGCCTGCTTCAGAAGACCCATTCCGCTTGTGTTGGGGGGAAGATAAGTACTTTTGTTGCTATTTTAAAGATCCATTTGGGATCCTGGAGTTTTTTTTTTTTTGCTGCAAGTGTTCTGTAGAATTATTGTGCTCTTTTTCCCTGAGAAAAGTTCCTGTTTTCTTTTTGTGGGAATTCCAGTTGAAGAGGCTTTTTCAGCTTCTGAAAGAAAACTCTCCACTGTACCCCCTGTAAATTTGGTATGACGTATTGTGTCCAAAACTTTTCTGCTAAGACTATGGACCCAGTGTTGGCTGCTGCATGCACGCCTGGCAGGCTGATGGCGCTTGCAGCTGTGTTATCTGCGATCTCTGGTCTTTGGCTGAGCTGCAGGAGATTGCGATTGGGGAGGGGCATGGCCATGACGTCACCCTGATACTGTAGTTGAACCTCATTGCCTAAACCACTGGGGGGCATGGCCAGAACTCTGTTGCCAGCTCTAAAGACAATTTTCTTTGTGCGCGCTGCAGCATGAACTGGGGACCTAGCCTAAGGCTGAAACTGTTGCTGCAGAGACCAGTGCACATTTTTTTGAGGTTTTTGCAGTGCCTGGTTTAATCCCTACTGATCATCATATTCCCTTTTCCAAAGATCAGCTTGTACTTCCCTGCAGTACCTGGTGTCACCACTTCAGATTCTCAGACTTGCATTTCTAAAACAGATTTGTGTTACTTTTATGCCTGATTCTAAAGCTTCAGATGTAACTGCAAGTTCCTCTGTCTTTAGTTTCTCGCAATCTGTGATATTCCTATGCCTGATTCTAAAGTTTCAGATGTAACAGCAAGTTCCTTTGTCTATGGTTCCCCTTGAAATGTATGATATTTCTATGAGATGCTAAGGTCTGAAATTTTAAAGTCATCTCTCCAATTTTTTTTCACCCTGTTTATGCCTGTTATTTCTGTTGTTTTTTCCAATGCTTCTGCCTTAAAGACACATTTCCTTTTTGCTGATTTTCTTGGGGAGTTTGGTTTTCCTACGTCTGAATCTATGGCTTCCACATTCAAAACAGTCTTGAGCAATAAATGTGAACACAGTACCACTGATTCTTCAGAGCTTCTCAAGGCAAAGAGAAATATAAGAAGAAAGGAGATTCTCCGGTTACAGTGGATGTTGCAGAAGGAATTAAGGATGACCCTTCAACATCAGAAAAGCCTGCGTTAGAAGGGAACAGATATAATCTGCAGCCTAAGGCGACTAAGAATCATTTCAGAAAAGAAAGAGGATGCCTTTAATCAAGGTAAAGATGCTTTAACTCAGGCACTTAAATCTGCATGGAATGAGATAGATTGCCTCTATGGTATATACAGTGGTGTGAAAAATAAAGTACACCCTCTTTGAATTCTATGGTTTTACATATCAGGACATAATAACAATCATCTGTCCTTAGCAGGTCTAAACATTAGGTAAATACAACCTCAAATGAACAACAAGACATGACATATTACACTGTGTCATGATTTATTTAACAAAAATAAAGCCAAAATGGAGAAGCCATGTGTGAAAAACTAAGTATACCTTATGATTCAATAGCTTGTAGAACCACCTTTAGCAGCAATAACATGAAGTAATCATTTTCTGTATGACTTTATCAGTCTCACATCGTTGTGCAGGCATTTTGGCCCACTCTTCTTTACAACGTTGCTTCAGTTCATTGAGGTTTGTGGTCATTTGTTTATGCACAGTTCTCTTACGGTCCAGCCAAAGCATTTCAATCGGGTTGAGGTCTGGACTTTGACTGGGCCATTGCAACACCTTGATTCTTTTCTTTTTCAGCCATTCTGTTGTAGATTTGCTGGTGTGCTTGGGATCATTGTCCTGTTGCATGACACAATTTCGGCCAAGCTTAGCTGTCGGACAGATGGCCTCACATTTGACTCTAGAATACTTTGGTATACTGAGGAGTTCATGGTCGACTCAATGACTGCAAGGTTCCCAGGTCCTGTGGCTGCAAAACAGGCCCAAATCATCACCCCTCCACCACCGTACTTGACAGTAGGTATGAGGTGTTTGTGCTGATATGCTGTGTTTGGTTTTCATCAAACATGGCACTATCTCCACTTTGGTCTCGTCTGTCCAATGGACATTGTGCCAGAAGTCTTGTGGTTTGTTCAGATGCAACTTTGCAAACCTAAGCCGTGCTGCCATGTTCTTTATAGAGAGAAGAGGCTTTCTACTGACAACCCTTCCAAACAAACTATACTTGTCAGTCTTTTTCTAATTGTATTGTCATGAACGTTAACATTTAACATGCTAACTGAGGCCTGTAGAGTCTGAGATGTAACTCTTGGGTTTTTTGCAATTTCTCTGAGCATTGCACGGTCTGACCTTGGGGTCAATTTGCTGGACGTCCACTCCTGGGAAGATTGGCAACTGTCTTGAATGTTTTTGAATAATCTTTCTCACTGTACAATGATGGACTTTATATTGTTTGGAAATGGCCTTATAACACTTCCCAGATTGATGGGCAGAGTAGGAATCAGGGGTCATGCCCGCCACTACGTGACCCCCCTACCTTCTGCGGGGTCCGCTGCTACCGCCGCATCTCCCCTTCAGTGTTATCCTCACCGTGGTGCCAATCGCTCGCCTCCAGCTCACATGCAGACAGCCGCCATCTTGCCGGGACGCGCCCAACTCTCTCTTACAGAGCGCACGTCTGCACCGATAATTTATTCACTGCACTCTGCCTGTAGCCACGCCCCCCAGCATCCGCACTCATGCCCTCCGGCACAGCTGTTCCCGAAAACCAAATACAATGCCGTTCAATCACAGATTGCTCCTCGGCACACCCTTGCTCTGCCCCCTGACTCTATTGATGAAGCTTTGATTGCGAAACCGGTAGGGGTCACGAGAAGCAGCTGTGCGCAGTCTCCCTTTGGCTGGAACGAGATCCCTAGGAAGTGGTTGCAGAGAGGTTATCCTGCCGTGTGTTCATGTGTTCGGACAGTTTTGCGTCCACACTGAGCCCCTGCTGCCACTTTTTGCGGTTAGTTGCGTTCCCCTCAATTGGGTTTGTTCTTTCTAGGAGTTATTAGACACCCTCAGTGGATGTATTTTTAACTCATCCAGTTGTTTACTTCACTGAAGTTATGTTTATGTTTAGCATTTATAGGGTGTGATTTACCATGCTTTACATGATACCGTGATTTACATGCTTCATATGTGTATTTTTATGTGTTTTTGTTTTGTACATTTTATTTATTTATTATTGTCCTTTGGTCACAGTGACCTTTATTAAATTTTATTAAATTTTGTGATACACCTTTTACTAATCTGTGGTGCGCTTGTGTGTGTTTGTTTTGTCTTTTTCATAGGAGTATCTTGAGGAGTGGCTCCTACACGCACTGCTGCAAGCTGATTATCTTTTAAAGAGGACAGCGCGAGCGCAAGAATCCTTATTCTGACTTTCTATTGGACCACCTACCTTTATTATCCCAGTCCTTCCTTTGGCTCATTGCTCTGCATAGTCTCCTCTCGAGCAGTTGTGTTTTCTGTGCCGTGCTTTCATCTTGTAGTCCCTTCAGGTTTTTACCCAGGCTTGGTTGATTACTCTCTCTGGCTCTCGACCCCGGCTTCCACCTCTCTACGCTGACCTATAAGACCCTCGGACTCGGCTTGTGTACCATGACCACCCAGACCTCTCCTATCCTCGATCCTTGGCTACGGAACCCACTACGGCACTTCTACTACCCCGGATCCGGCACATACCTATCTCACTACACTTACTGGCCGACTATGCTACCACCACACTCCGGACACGCTCTCTCCGCTGCGGGTGTGTGTCTATATACATCCCACCTCAATGCAGGGGACGAGTCTGGTCAGCGGGCAGCACCAACATAACAGGCAGCAACAATTGCTTCTCTAAGATCATTGCTGATGTCTTTCCTCCTTGGCATTGTGTTAACACACAACTGAATGCTCCAGACCAGCAAACTGCTAAAACTTCAGCTTTTATAGAGGTGGTCACACTTGCTGATGATCAATTAATCAAGGGCATTTGATTAGCAGCACCTGTCTGCTACTTAGCATCTTATTTCCTATGGAAGCAGTAAGGGTTAGTATTTAGTTAGTTTTTAGTATTTCACACATGGCTTCTCCATTGGCTTTATTTTTGTTAAATAAATCATGACATGGTGTAATATGTCATGTGTTGTTGTTCATCTGAGGTTGTATTTACCTAATTTTTAGACCTGCTGAGGACAGATGATTGTTATTATGTCCTGATATGTAAAACCATAGAATTCAAAGAGTGTGTACTTTCTTTTTCACACAACTGTATGGTATGGTATATACTCCGTAAACGACATTGCTTCATCTTTTATAAAATAAGGAGCGATGCGTTGTGGAGGCCAGCTGCAGAATGTTCAATACGTCTAGTGATTCTGCGCCATTGATCTCGACTTAAGGCGCCTTTTTGGGCTTTGGCTACTGTGAAGTGGAGCGGTTTGAGATCTTGCGCCACCTGGTTTGACCACATTCCCTTTGGAACATTTCCGTCCACTTTCCAGCCTATGGGTGGTGTGGTGTTGAGACACTGTATGGTAGTCTGGTGATGTCCATACAGCAGACATGGCCAAACCACCTAAGTCTTTGTCGCTTAATGTACTGGTTGATTGCGGATCGGTTTTGACAGGCTAACCGTACATCTTCATTTTTCCATTGGCCTCATAGCGTAATTTGGAGTATGTTACGTAGACATCTTAGTTGGAATAGTTAGAGTAGGTTCATATCGCTTTTGAGTAGTGTCCATGTTTCTGAGCCATACCGTAAAATGGTGCACATTGAGGCGTTAAAAATTCACATTTATGTTACTTTTGTCACGTCCTGTTAGTTCCACAAACATTTCTTTAAGGAGGTGAATGCTGCAGTGGCGCTACCGATGCAGCTTTTGATGTCGTTTGTAGCTGCTATGCTTTGGCTATCAATAATAGACCCTAGATATTTGAATGAGTTCACTCGCTCGATTGTGTTGCCGTCCAGTTGAAGTTGAATCTGTTGGGTACCGGTAAATATGTATTTAATATTTTCCTTATTCATGAATAATCCAAGCTTCTTTGTATTGGCTTGCATGTCGTTCAAAGTTTCTTGTGCCTCTTGGGTTGCATCCGCTAAGAACACAATGTCATCGGTGTATACAAGGTCCGTGAGAAAAAACTCGCTTCCCACTTGTACGCTAAGCGTGTCTTTAAATGATTTTCTGAGAATCCAATCAATGGCAATATTGAATAACATAGGCGATATTATGCAACCTTGTTTGACTCCTGTGGATATGGAGAATGGCACGGATATGTTGCCCATGTGTTTGACTCTGCTTGTACCTCCTTCATAAAAAGCTCTTAGCACATTGAGAGTGGCAGGTGCCGTATCAGCCTTGAGGGCGCACCATAGCTATGGGTGTCAAAAGCGCATACGAAGTCAACAAATACTATAAAGGTATCTTTTTTGCAGCAGTGTTGTATTTCTCCTTATTGTCGAAGTGTGAAAATGTGGTCCTTACACCCTCTTCCTGATCTAAACCCAGTCTGTTCTTCCCTGCAGTTCAATTCTCTGCGTTTAAGTAGTCTGGTCCGGATAATAGAAGTCAAAAGCTTTGCAGATGTTGATAGCAAGATTATGCCCCTATCATTTTTTAAATTAGCTGTGTCGCCTTTTTGAAGTGAAACTTCTTTAGTGGCATCTCATTCGTTATGGTACAAAAATGCATTGTGGAGACAGAAAATGAAACGGATGTGACGTCATGAAGTAAGTGTTGGAAGTTGAGGCCGGGCTGTGTTATGGCTCAGCTTGACCCCAACACTGACATGCTCCCACCCGCTCCCCACCGCCCTGCTAACCTAAAAATCACATGCGGCGGCGATAGCCGCCGGCGCCGCTTCTAACGGCCACCGCTCCCCCCACACGCCCGCTGACATGCAGCGGCGATGCGCTCCCCCCTCACGCCCGCTGACATGTGGCGGCGGTTCCAGCCGCCGGCGCTGCTCCCACCACCCGCTCAACAACACTGCCGCTCCCCCCACCCACCCGCTGACACTACAAGGGGCAGGGTCCCTAACCTAGGGACTGTCCCTGCAATAACACAATACTACTGAGTGGCTCAGGAGCTAACTAGGGCCTAGGGGGCTGATGGCCTAGTGCAGTGTGTCACTGACCCCTGCACCCTCACCTAGACTCTCCTGGCACCGACTAACGTGGGCTCCGCGCGTGAAATGTATCAATCCCTCAGAGCAGGGAGATACTGCAGCCCTATAGGCTCCCTGACATCATGTGGGGCGCTCCTGAGGCTCATGGGACTTGTAGTCCCTGCTAATAGCCTCCTCTGAATGGCCGTGCCTTCGCGCACTTGTAATGGCTGCCGCGAGCCCCCACTGTGCATGCGCGAGTTCTCTGAGGACCTCCGCAACTGTTGCTGTACTGCGCATGCACGAAGGACAACATGGTGGCGCCCTGTACAGTCGGGCCACCGCGGAGCCTCTGTAGCACCGGAGAGCTCCCTGCTCGGCCCCCACCCTCCAGAAATGCTGGCGGGTCCGCCGCTTGGCTCCGGCGGTACTCGCCCCTGCCCCTGACAGAGGAGGTAACGGGGGTCCGGGGCTACATGCGTGTGGCTGATAGCACATTTTTCAATGGAGCCCAGCTACTCCCAATGCATCGGTTGAACTGTTTGCGCTAGCTGTAGGAAAATTTCATAATTGTTGTCCTGCCATTGGGTTCTTGGCTAATTTCCCAGTTCTGTCGCCACAGGAAACAACACTCCCCATTTTTCATCCAGGCTTGTGATTGGCATTGGCTCTATGGATGACTTGATAAAGAGCAAGAGGCCAAGGCTGCACTACAAAAGTGTCTGTCCACAATTGCTAAGTGAGTACTCCAGGAGAAAGAAAACCATCAGGTGGAGAGTAACATGGTGAGCATGTCAAGTAAGCTGGAGGAGGCATACCACTGATGCTGCCCAGGACCAGAGCTTCGTTGATCAAATGAACACTGCATTGGAAATCTCTCTGGATGAAATTGAGAGGTGTGGTACAGAGCTTGAAGCCTCTCAGGAGAGGATTCACTACTTTGGCACAGCGATCAGGAAATGAGATACGAAACTCCATGAATTAGAAAAGGAGAAGAGACTATTGATACAAGAAAAGACAAGGATTCAATTGGCACTGGAAAAAGCAGAGGGCGCCTTGGAAAAGTAAAGAGGTAACTCCCTGTTTATAGCCAGAACTTTCTAAAATCAGAGTAGGAAAAGACAGGTACACATAAAGTGGACCAATTAGGTGCTCAAAAAGTATATGTCAGTTGCTGGAGAACCGCCAATTCCAATATGTATATTGTGGGTCTAGGAAACGCTCACCTGGTGTTAACAGTCTCTAGCAATAATTTGGCTCCCCCGGAGCACTATGATATTAATATTGAGGGACTCACCCAGGTGTAGCGGTAGATGCCGTGCCCGTGATAGTCTTCTTGATTTGCGACACCGCCAACCCTCGAACAACTCATCCGTCGTGAGGGCGGTCTATGACTGGCGGTGGGGTGGTGTTCGGCTGATCTAGCAACCCGGCATGCATCCGGGAGCAACAGATAAATGGAAGCACCTCATAGAGGAGAAGGACGCGATGCACCGCCGTGCAAACAGAGTGAAGGCTGGTCAGGTGACTTCAAAAAACTTTATTGCTACAAGTGTAGAGCTAGCAGGTACTTTGCTGGCTGGTCACCTGACCAGCCTTCACTCTGTTTGCACGGCGGTGCATCGCGTCCTTCTCCTCTACGAGGTGCTTCCATAAAATCAGAGTAGACCCTTAAGAAATTATAGAAGCATCCTAACAATTCACAGATACAGTACTACAGAGTCCTCATCCAAGGAAGGCTGGGGAGACAGAGTTATTTGTGTAAATGATCTGCAGCTGTCATACAGGTTGCCTATAGAGGGATGAAAATTTGTCAGCTTTGTCGCCGGAATAAAGCAGCCTGCATTCTTCAGTCAATTTGGAGAATGCAACGACAAAGGAGGAAATATGAATATCTGAAACAATGTGTGATTGTACTGCAGTCAAATGTTAGAAGGGTTCAGCAACAAAGATTCTACAGGAATATAAAGAAAGCTGCTTGCGTGATTCAGTCCAGATACAGATCCTGCATCCTAACCAAGCAAGCTTTGAGTTCCTATAAGTGCATTCGCTATGCTGAATCAGTGCTACAGTCGGCTTTCCTCAAGATGCTGGAAAGAAGAAGCAGATTACGACAAAGAAGTGCAATTCTGATCCAGTCATTCTACCGTGCCTATGTGGTCCGAACCAGATTCTTTGTTATGAAAGCCATTGCCATCAAGATTCAGTCTGTGACCAGAATGAGGCAGAGATATAACCGTTATCGCACGATGAAAAAAAAATCACTGGTTATTCAGCTGTGTTTCCGTCTGAATAAATGAATGCAACGTGAAAGAAAAATCTCACGGGATTCAGTTGGAGCTGGTGAAAGCTCCACCATGGTTGGGCTGCTTGAGATCTTTAATGCTGAGCCAGACACAAATGGTTACGCCAGCAACAAAGAAGAGATACCAGCACAGTGCCTAGGACTATCGCTGTCAAACCAGTGGACGATGCGTGGAGAAGTCTTCTGCGAGGTTAAGGACAATATTTGCCCCACTGACGCGTGTTTTGTATCCGTTCCTAATGTCCATGCCTCTTCGATGAAGTTAAAAGCACCCCTCAAGAATTTCCCTGCAATGCCCAATGTACATATTTCTGCCTATGCTCCGGTGATGACGTTAAGCGCATCCCTCGTGAAGTTTCCTCTGATGCCTGATGTTCCTGATTCTGATGCTTATTCTCCTGCAAGAAGGATAAATGCATCTCTCTCGGATTTCCTAGCAGCATCCGATTTACCTGTTGCTGATGCCTATGCTCCTTTGAGGAGGATAAATGCACCTTTCTTGGATTTCCCATCAGCACCTGACGCACACATTTTCTGAAGAACCTGGAGGGTCGTCCAGAAGACCTCCCTGGAGAGGGGGTAGTAAAGTCAAGAATAACTCTGACATAGTTTCCTAAATCTCCCTCTCTCACAGTTCCTTTGTCTGTCCACCGGGTGTGTTGCTATTTCTGTCTGCACTGTGTTTTCCTCTGTCGGTTTCCTCTTAGGTGCTCCTGTCCTCTGTCTCTGTCTGCCTTATAGTTTCCTCTTTGCTGCTCCTCTTTGCCTTTGCTTTGTGATCTTGACTCCTGCTTCTGACCTGACCTGTTCTATGTTTAGTCCTGATTTCATATTAAAGGCCCTTGCCTATTTACTGGCTTGTCCCTGTCGGTTTCCTGCTTGCAAGTCCCAGTCCTGTTCCCTAGTCCCAGTCCTGCTCCCGAGTCCAGTCCTGTTCCAGAGTCGCAGTCTTGTTCCTGAGTTTCAGTCCTATTCCTGCTCCGCTGCCCTGTTCCTGCCTTCCTGCTGCCGACCTCTGCCTGTGACCCTGACCCCACTATCTGCCGTCTGCCTGTGACCCTGATGAGTCTTGCCTGCTCCCTGCTGTTCTGGCCACCGAGGTCCTACCCGCTCCTGGAGTCTCCATTGTGACAGTACCACAGTACCAATCAATTGGTTTATTGGCATTTCTATTTTTTTTTAATCTAATGTTTGCTATTTAGTGCTGTTTTTTTCAAATTGCCCATTTAATGCCGTAGTGGTAAACCATGTGCCAATCAATGGGTAGCTTGTAGTTGCCCATGGAGGGTGGTTAGGCAGCCCATGTGGGTAGCGGGACAGGGAGATTAACCCCTTAATTACTATAGCTTTTACTAACCGCTAAGATGATTGAGGGGTTAGTGGCCATTAGTTTTGTTTTCAATTGTAATGTTCCTGTCAACAGAGGACAAGAATGGAGAGGAAGGCAAGGACGGCCTTCATCCTGGCAGGGATATGTTGAACTTTAATTTACTTGATGCTGGCTGGTTTTATTTTTAATGGGCAAATGCACTATTATCCATATCTGGATAATATTAACAGTAATAGCAATGTTTCGATCTCCTGTGTCACATGACAGGGAGAATTAAACAAACAACAGATACTGGCTCCCCATACCGGGGCCTGTAACTCGGGAAGCAGGGGGTCCCTGAGGCTGATAATGTAGGAAATTCAGCGCTCGTGCTGCAGATATATCATTAGTTGGAAACGTAAATCCCCTTGCAGCATGTGTGCGGAGCGTCTGCCCAGTAAGCTCCAAAAACAAGGTGACCCCCAGAAGGGGGATGCCTTGAAAAGAAAAGAAGAAAAATGCACACAATGTGCACCAGAGATTAAAATATATAATAAATTGTTTAAAAATAAAACAAGAAATAACCGAGGGGATCCAACCCCACCTCAGTACATATGCGTCACAGATCCGGGTTCGGTTACAATGAACAAAAACCACATGAATAATCAAATATAACTAAATTAAACTAAATCTATAAACAACATAACAAACGGTATATAAAATAATAAAAAGGAAGACAGTGTTCAATAAAACAGGATAAATGAATCCTGGAATGGCTAAAAATATAGCTAAACAGCTGCCTGAGGCTGACAGGGGGAGACGGAGACTTACACTGAAGCCCAGAACGGGTTCCGCGGTGAACGTATTGGGGTCCGGACCACGCCACCTGCAAGGTCACGTACGCGCATTTACATAAACAACAGCCAATCAGATGCCAGGCTGTGATAAAATTAATAATAATTGATAATTAAACAATTTATGATATATTTTAATCTCTGGTGCGCATTGTGTGCATTTTTCTTCTGGTCCCTGAGGCTGAAATGAATGCAGTTCAGCTCGGAGACCCCCTGCTCCTATACACTATTAGTAAAATTCACATTAAAGCAGCTTCATTACATTAGCGGCTAGGTTCCTCGACAATGATTTTTTTAAATACTATTGTGCAGGAGCAGGGGGTCTTCTGAGCTGAACCGCATTGATTTCAGCCTTGGGGACCCCCTACTTCCTGAGATCCAAGCCCAGGTATGCGGTGCCGGTTCTCCCCGTGTTTTTCTATAATTCTTTTTAGTCTATTCCAATATTCCCAATATTAACTAATCAATCTAATGACCTTATCTGTTCTTCATTTTTCCTAGAAAAGAGTAATTGGTTACAGCTTTATAGCTTGCCTTATGGAGGCTTTTTTTTACCTAGATTATTTCTCTGACTTTTAGTAAAGATTTCATATTATAGTTGCTTATTTTCCTGATACAAAGCTAAAGGGCAGCATGTTAACTGCAACATTTTTGGCCAATATGTCATTCAATATTAGGCCCTATCCTGTTCACTCCCTATGAAAAGCATTGCTATACTGGATTTTACATATTTGGGTTCATGTGTTTGTCTACTTCATGCATGTTTTGGCAAATGTTTGTTTTTAGTAAAATGTCATGTCTTTTATTTGTTTTTGTTTTTTTAGGTTTCCCATTCATTGTCATTATGGCAATCCATGCCCATATTGTGAGCATTGTTTACCACAGTGACAATCAATGTAATGCTTGTTTTTATTGCATTTTATTTTAATGCAAATGCTTGTTTTTATTTCATTGTAATGTATTTTATTTGGTGGTTGTTTTCTTTTAGGTTGCCCATTCATTGCCTTTGTGGCAATCCATGCCCATATTATGGGCATGATTTACCACAGTCACAATCAATGAGTTTATTAGCAAATGCTTGTTTTGTATTGTACTGTTATACCAATGTTATTTTATTGCGTATTTCTTTTTTTTTTGCAAACAAATTGGAAAATGTGCTGTTAGCCATTTTTGACTATTAGTGCTTTTGCCCATTTGTATGTGTGGTGATGGGGGGTAGAGGGGTTGGGGGATGGGGGTAGTTGCCCCAGGAGAGTGCTAGGACTCCCGGATGGGTAGCGGCGGAGTTAACCCCTTAAAGCTGCAGTTCAGTCAATATCCTTCATGTGTGTTTTTTTTAATAAATCAGTTCTGTACTGTGAGAAAATACTTGTAGCATTTTCTTTTTTTTAAAAAACAACTTTGAAAGACAATTTTTTATGTATTCTAATGTAACGAGCATTTTTGTTTCTATAGCAACCCTTTAGAAAGGCACAACCCCTTCCTTTAATGTAACAGGCTCTGGCACACCCCTTTGTGAGTCCTGCCCCCTCCACAGCCGTGCACGTGCATGAGCACAAATGTATCAGTCATTGCCTGGTCACATGATCTTCCCCACAGAACTGACAGAGAAGCAGCAGAAAAGGAGAGTAGCTCAGAATTAATTAATTAAACCTTATTCCATTGCACGTGTGTAGTTAATGTTAAATATTAACAACTCATTTAAAATTAAATCTGTATATATAATACTGTAAACAATATGTATATTTAATTTTATGTGAATGTGTACAATTCAATGTGTGTTATTAAAATTAATAATGACTTGTTCTTGTATAGCGCTGCTAGTTACATAGCACTTTACAGAGACATTTTGCAGGCACAGGACCCTGCAGAGCTTAGGTGTGTATGTATGTGTTTGTATGATATAGATATATATGCACACGCACGCACGCACGCATATGCACGCGCACACATATACATGCACACACGTATACATGCGCACACGCACACATATACATGCGCACACCACACATATACAAAACATGCGCTCACGCACACATACATGCGCACACGCACACATACATGCGCACACGCACACATACATGCGCACATATACACACACACAAACATGCGCACACGCACGCATAAACATTCGCACACGCACACATAAACATGCGCACATGCACACATATAGATATGCACACACACATACATGCGCACATACACTACCGACACACTTTATTAAAGTGTGGCCGGTACCGCAAGCCGGGAGATTTCCCGGCTTGCTAGTGGCCGCCCCTCGGCGTGCCGCGCGTCATAGACGCGCGGTCACGCGTCTTCGGGAGCCTGCGCCCCCTGCACGCGCGTCCAGGGCTCCCCGAGGGAGCCCTGGTGTCCCGCGATCGCGGGACGGCGGCAGGGGGTTCCGGGGGACCCGGCGGACCCGGCAGCGATAGGGAGAGCGCCCCGATCGGAGGGCGCTCTTCCGCTGCTTCGGGCGCGCCCGTCACTCTCGGGCGCGCGCCAGGCTACTGCTGCGGCCAAGAACGGGCAAATGCTCGAATAAACTTGGCCGCAGCAGTATACACACACAAACATGCGCACACGCACACATAAACATGCACACATATACATGCACACACGTATACATGCGCACATGCACACATAAACACACAAACATGCGCACACAAACATGCGCACACGCACACATAAACATGCGCACGCGCACACGCACACATAAACATGCGCACACATAAACATGCGCACACGCACACATATTTTGTGAGAAAAAGTGATATAAGGCGCTAACAACTCTATATAAAAAAGTGAAAAAATGATAATATAAAGTTTTAAGTGATGAAAATGAATAAATTATCTAAACACCCAGCTCAAAACCTCTCTGGTGGGACCTGTTTCACGGGTTCCAAGGTTAAGCAATTTCTCAAACATCCAGGAGGAGCATGTAGGGGAAAAAGAGAACAAAATACACAAATATAAGTGCAGACGTTTCTAAAATCATATAGAATAAATAGACTGTGTCTTGCCTCATATAGTTGCTCCACTCACAGGACGTTGGAGTTTTAAAAGGCAGTTGGCAAATAGGGTTGCCACCCATGCAGATAACTGTAAACAGGACCCCCTTTTCGAATGCTCTGTCAGCAGTAATAACATATAAAATGAGAGAGAAAGCTACATAGTGCAATCAAATTGGTAAACTTTATGTATAAAAAATGGGTAAAAAATGCGCACTTACAATGTGCCAATTAAAAATAAGCGTGTATCACACAAAGGTGAATTGGAGGTATCCCGAACTGCTCACCGCCTCCCTTAGGTGTTTGGCTGGCGTCCACGGCTCTGTGTCCCGAATCGGAGCTTCCCTCTTTGCGCCCGTCCGGATGTGTGATGTCACGGCTGCAGGGTAGGTTTGCTACGGGTCGCCTCCAAGCCCAAAATTGGTCCACTCAACGCGTTTCGCCCAGCTAGCAAGAACTGTTGTCGGCTTCATAAACATGCGCACACGCACACATAAACATGGGCACACGCACACATAAACATGCGCACACGCACACATACATACACACTGTGTGTGCGCATGTTTATGTGCGTATATATTTATGGTATTGCTTGACCTGAGGAAGAGGAAAACTCTTGAAAGCTTATCCCATGACACAAATTGTTGGTCCAAATAAAAAAAAGGTATCAATAAATACTGAAGAACTCATATATTCTGGTGTGTGTATGTATGTATGTAATATATATATATATATATATACACTGGCGACACACTTTATTCGAGCTCGGCTAGTCCCACGAATTTGGGTATACCCGGGTGTATTGAGGTTTGTGACTGTTTTCTGCCCGAGTGCATTGGGTTATTTTCCAGGCAGGGATTGAAGCATTTTATTCCCGCTGGCTGCAATACTGCACAGTATATATATATACTGCATTACAATTCATGAATTTATGCCATCTGGTAGACACGCGAAGCATTGCAGCCTATTAAATCCTAATCATTATCATTTAACAGATCAGCCGCCCGTCAGCCAGGCATGAACCCAGGCTGGGAAGGCAAATGCAACGGGGCTTGTCAGAGGTGAGGAGCGGCGCATTCCAGGTATCTGCCAGGTACCATAATGGGTTATGTGCTCGAATTTAGTGTGGTCGAAGCAGTATATATATATATTATATATATTTTTTTTTTTTAATTTATTATACTGTATGTATATATGTATATGTATGTATGTATTATAGCGAAGGTCAGCAGCCGGCGGCGTGAGGGGAGAGAAGGACGGCATCCTGAGATAAGCTCTGGAGGCCGCAGAGGATGAGGACAGCAGCCGGTCGCGGAGGGAGAGAAGGACGGCAGTCCTGCAGCGAAGCTCGGCAGCGGAGGAGGACAGCAGCCGGCCGCGGAGGAAGGAGAGAAGGATGGCATCGCAGCGAAGTTGGCAGCGGCGCATGAGGACAGCAGCCGGCGGTGCGGAGGGAGAGAAGGACGGCATCCTGCAGCGAAGTTCGGCCAAGCGGCAGAGGGACAGCAGTGGTGGGGGGGGCGGAGGGAGAAGAGGAAACCATTGTGAATGGAGCAGGAGTTGCGAGGGAGGACGGTAGGGAGGAGTTACGCGTTGTTTTTGTAGCAGCGGCAGACCGGAAATACTTCTGTCAGAACCGCTGACCTCTATCTAGACAAATCACCAAAAATATCTACTCGCCACCTCACTGTCCCACCTTTTAAAAAAAGAAATGGAATAAACTCCTAGTAAGAATTAATAAACATTTGTTTTTGACATAACCGTTTATTTATTGTAATTATCATAACTTACACAACTAGTCCTTGTACTGTACATAGTTCCTTACTAATTTAGTAAAAAAAAGCCAGATTAAATGACGTGAGGGAGAGGGGGTTGAGGGTGGGTGGGTGAGCTGCTGAGGAGTGGGTGAAGGAGAGGTGATGGGTCGGTGAGGGAGAGGTGTGGGTGACGGAGGAGGGGCGTGGCGTGTTTTGGGAGGGTAAGCATGGCGGTGTGGGGGGCGTAAGTGACCGATGTTGATTGGGGAGGCCTGTTCGAGTGAGGACGGAGGGGGATTGGAGGGCGTGACGGGGTACGGATGGGATGGGGGTGGCGCGTCTAGGGGGCGGGTGATCCGGGAGGCGGGGCAGTGGGGGGGGAGGGGGGCGGGGTGGCGGTGGTTGTGTTGAGGGCGGGGGAGAGGCGTGGGGACGGGGGGGGGACGGGTGGGGTGAGAGGGGGGGGGTGGGGGGAAGCACAGAAGAGACTACATCATCACACAGCAGGAGCGATCGAACATGCAAACAGAGAGAGAGAGAGAGAGGACGAAACTACAGGCACCATCATCACAGAACAGCACTACAACACAGCTTACACACACAGAAACACAAACACATCAAAACCACACACCTACGACACAACACAACACACACACACGAACACACCAACACACACACACACACATAGACGATAACACACACACCACAAACACACAAAACACACACACCACACCCACACACACAGAGAGACCACCACACACAACATAGTATATATCCACCTGCAATATGATATACATACACACACCAATATAAACACCGATTAAAAACACTATAACTCACCACAGGCTGCCACCACTGCTCAACCCCTTCTACCCCCCACCAACGGGGTGCCAGCACAACCACCCTGCATCTCCCGCACGGGCAGGGGAGGAGGAAACAGGGATCGGAGCAGAAGGGGCACCTTCTCCCGCTCCCCCCTCCCTTCCCCACCCCCCACAAGGCAGCGCAACTCCCCTGCATCTCCCGCACGGGCAGGGAGGCAGGCACAAGGGATCGGAGCAGAACGGGGCACATCTCCCGCTCCCCCCTCCCTTCCCCACCCCCCACAAGGCAGCGCAACCCCCTGCATCTCCCGCGCGGGCAGGGAGGCAGGCACAGCGATCGGGGTAGAAGGGAGACACATCTCCCGCTCCCCCCTCCCCACTGGCGGCACAAGCCCCCTCCATCTCACGCAGGCTGACAGCAACAGGGATCGGGCAGAAGGGGGCACCACACAGCCACACAGCGGCAGATCGGGAGTGAGCGCACGTCACTGGGAGACTCATGAATATTCATGAGTCTTCCACTGACTGCCGGAGGCAAATTATAAACAAATCCTAGCTTTAAAAATGTCGCCAAATTTCGCCGATCAATATATGGAGAACGGATTGACCTGCAGCTATGCAGTTCTTTAGGTAAATAGAGATTGCACACATGAAGCTATTGAAGTAAAAAAAAAATTATTAAAAAAAAAAAAAAAAGACTGAACTGCAGCTTTAATTACTAAAGCGGTTACTAATCACTAAGGTAATTAAGGGATTAGTGGCCGGTAGTTAGTTTTAATTTTTTTAATGTTGCTGCCCACGGAAGACGCAGAGGACGTACATGAAGATGAGGGCTACCTTCATCCTGGAAGTGACAAGCAAAACTTTAACTTACTATATGCAGGCTGGATACTGTTAAATTTTATTAATTGTCAAATGCACTATTTTCCAGATCTGGATATGGTAGTAGGGTGCCCATTCATTGCTATTGGTGTTATCTTTGCTCCCATTGAGGGCATAGGTAACCACACAGACAATCAATGGGTGTATTGGCTAGTATTGTGTTTATATTGTATTTTAAAGTTTATTGGGGGAAGAGGGGTGGGTGAAGGGGGTAGTTGCCCCGGTATGGGTGGTTAGACCTCTCGGGTGGGTTGCGGAGTGGGTTAACCCCTTCATTACTTTAGCAGTAGTAACTGCTAAAGTAATGAAAGGGTTAACTCCTTCCGTAACCTTTCCTGTAGGTCTAACCACCCACCCTGGGGCAACTACCCCCTTCACACACCACCTCAACCTCCAACAAACCAGGTACTCTAGTTTAATCCTTTCATTGCCTTAGCGACTAGCCAATAAGTTTATGAAGCTGTTTTTATTTTAATAACAGTATTGAAGCAGGGGGTTTCCAGAGCTGAACCATTACTTTCAGCCTCGGGGGACCTCCTGCTTTCCATGTTACAGGCCCCGGTATGGGGTGCCGGAATCCCCACAACATGTAAATGTCTCAGTCACATAACACGAGAGATTTAAACAATGCAGAGAGATACCGCAACCTACACTGGGGCCTGTAACTCGGGAAGCAGGGGTCCCTGAGGTTGAAATGAATGCATTTCAGCTCCGGACACCCCCTGCTTCCAAACTGTGTTATTAAAATCAAATAAAAACAGTGTGATTGCCTGTAATAGCTGTGCAGGCTCTTACAGACTGCAGGCAGATCGCTGCGGCACAACCTAGGAAAAGACAGAGCTAAAGGCACTGCTATCCCGTGCGTTATTGGCATTTTCCTACCGAATGGTTTCAGATTTGTGATAAATTTTTCTGAATGCCGTGATAACCAGTGGTGGGATTCAGCAATGTCAGCAACGGGTTCTCTCTCACCTTACCACCCTTTCATAGTGAAAAATCAGCATCATCAGCTTTTCCCCCTCATCATCATCATCAGCTTGTCCCCCAGTCCCACTGATCATCAAATCTCCATCAGTCCCCCTAATCATCATCATCATCAAATCTCCCCCAGTCCTGTTCATCATCGTCATTATCATCATCATCATTAGATCTCTCCCAGTCCCCGTTATCATCCTCATATCACCCCCAATCCTCCCCAGCATCCTCAGATCTCCCCTAGTCCCATCACATCTCCCCCTGATCTCCCCAGTCCCATCACATCTACCTCAGATCTCCCACTCAGATCTCCCCCAAATTCCCCCCTCAGATCTTTCCCAGATCTCCCCTCCCTCATTTCTACCTGGGTGGACACCGTCACAGGGAGATGGTATGCAGCGGCAGAAGAATCACTTGAAGCAGAGCAGGAGAGAGCAGAATGAGGTGAGGAGCGCTCTATAGCAGCAGACACCGGAAGTTCCAGGTCAGACTGCTAGATGACGCACCTCCCTTGCAGCCCTGCTCTGACTGACACAAGTGATTCTACCGGCTAATGCACCGGTTCGGCGAACTTGGGAGGTTCCAGGAACAGGTTCGCTGAACCGGTGTGAACTGGCTGAATCCCACAGCTGGTGATAACACGAATGTCAGACCGATCAGTAGGGTCATGCCAGCACTGATAACACTGAAGTTACTAGAATAGTCCCCTCTGTTTCTGATCAGGACGTTATTAGACAAATATCATTATATTTCTAGCCCCGGTATCCCTCAGGGGATTGTCACATGCTGCAGCTTAGCCAATAGGGCGGCTGCAATTAGATAGATAGGAGTATAGCAGTTTCAGAGGCTGCAGTTTACATGTTGCTAGGCAACCAGTGAAGCTGTGAGATGGTGACAGTTAAGACAGTGTTTGAAGAGTGTCAGTTGGAGCTGGGTGAGTTAAGGTGTGTGTGCATGGAGCAGTAACCCATGGCACTAGGCCTAGTTACCCCTAAGTCCCAGATAACTATTATCCTTGCCCCAGCTTGTGGTACTTTAGGGACAGGCCTTAAGTAAGGAATCTGCCCCTTTAGCTGTTTGATTAGACCAAGGAACTGCTCATCTGCTGCGCTGCCTGATCACTGGGTCTGGGAGCAGACCCCCTCTAGATAGAGGCTATCTTCACGGAGGACTCCTCCACGCAGTGACTGAGGCCTGCGGACTGGAGACGGACCTGCCCCAAGATATAGACGGTACGGTGTACGGTGATATTATCAACTGCGGAATTTACCCCACTCGTAGGCGGATGGCACATCGGATCAGGCGGATCCCATTCTGTTATACTGCGGTACCCGGGTGCCGGAGCCCCGGGCAGGTACCTATAGTAGTGCATTAACACTCCACGGGATAGCGCTATCTCCAACACTTTCGGTGGGTTTGGACATAAGGGACATCAGGGAATTGGTGCCCAGCACCCAGGTACTTTGGGGACACCTATGTTGATATGTGGGTGGTGAACTTCTATACGTATAGTTATATGCCTATTACTGTGTGGTATAGAGTACCAAGGTTATTAGTTATAGTAAAACGGTTGCTAGAATATACTGTGTGCATGCATTATTATTATTGTTCCTATAAGAGGACCATCCCGCCCCATTGGGAACCCTTACAGGTGGAGGCGCTGTATCCGAAGAATCAGGTAACCCCAGGGTCCCAGCAGCAGAGGTTCAGGTAACGCACCACACACAATAACACAGGTGAATTTCCACACAGGGTCCCTATCTGCGATTGGGGTGGGGAAAATGTGTTACATGTCTTTTTAAATAATGCCATTTGTTTTTTAAATAATTTTTTAATATCTCCTGGTTTTTATTTTTAAAAATCTGGTCACCTTACCAATAAGCATTCCTCAAATTGTTCACTCATCCAAGTCAACACAAAGCCCTTTTATACTGTACACTTATTAAAAGGACAGCAATATGAAGTCAAATCTGATTCTATATGCTCAGAACGATCGCCACTTTGGAGTAAATAGAATCAGCCCCTTAATGTCATAATGTCCATTATATCCATTATGTCCATTATATAATGTCATAATGGACCTTTAAATCCAGGACAGGAAGGGAGCAGGATCATCAGGAACACCCAGAAAACCAGCAACCGCATTCATACAGAGAGAAGAGGGAAACATAGTGTGGGTAAAACGACACGAGCAATTAAGACACGTATCATAGAGTATTTGAGTAATATTAGACGAAGTGTTCAGACCCATAATGTATCTAAAGCCGTGTATGTAGCTGCCTGATATCCAAGAAACCTTTATGTGAATGTACTCACACGTTGCATTGTGAGTACACATTTCTATGCTTCTTCTATAAAATCACTATCACTGTGTTTTAGCGCCACACTGAGTCACTGGGTTTCACAAATGACCTTTAAAACACCACCTCCCCCCATGAATTAGCGACAATTGTAATAATCCGCTAAATGAAAACTCATATATATATATATATATAATAATCAAATAAAGTTATTATCAAGAGAAAATAATCTTGCTGCACTGTAATAGAAAATGATACAGTAGCTGACATGTTCCTCTTACAAAATATACAAAAATATCGCAGTTACCATAACATGAACCGCCACCAGAGAGCAGTATTTAATTAACTTTGGCAGATCAAATGTGTAGGCAGCTTTCTATAAAAGAAATCTGCACGTGAAGGAGAGAATACTTGATAAACCGCAGTGATGGATGTGCAGATAATTACAACATTCTCCAAAAGAAACAGCTTATAAATATCTTTCCCTGGAAAATTGGAGACTTGTTGGACTGGAGTAAATACAGTTCTTTGAACTAAATCATTTTTAAGCTTTTGCAATGGCCTGAACCTGCTTTTTCTATTTAACAGTACCTCATATATTTGGAATCTGGATAAATTGTTTCTTAGACAAATCTGAACCGACTCTGCATATAGTATATATATTTTTTGGTAACATTATTAGTAACAATTAACAAATATTTCTTGCATATTAAATATCGATGTAGCTCATTTTAAAGCTGTTCTGTATTTTTTTTAATTGAGAAAGGAAAGGAATAATTAATTAGATAAAATAAGAACCTAATTTTTCTTAAACACCGCTAGTGTTATTTATGAAAATGATGTTAACTGACTCCCAATAAGACTATGAGCAGGGAAAACACCATGCAAGTTAAAGCTTGCACATGTGATACCTTTTTGAGTTTTGATTCATATTCACTAGCTTATTGCATGCATACAGTGATTGAACTAAGCAATCCATTAGAAAAATGGCTTTACAGGAGATACTGCAGTTCTCTATTTATGAAGTTTTGTTATTATGGAATATGTTATGTTTCTTGCTAAAAAAAAATAAGACGTAATGCAATAAATCCAATCCACAGTTTTTAGTACTTGAAATAAAAAAGCTGTGAAAATAAATAGGATAACATTTAATATGGTTGCACTTTTTTATTACTGTAAAATTTCTCGTCAGGTAAATAATTAATATTTATTTTGACTGGTTTAATTTTTACAAAATACAATTTAGATCCAATTTCAGAAAGCTCAGGCAATATTCTATAGAGAACGTCAACAGTGAAATGTGATATAGCCACATCATTATGGCTGTTTGATAGAAAACAAAGCCAATACTTTGCCATTAATAGAACATACCCATGTATACTTACACATTACGATTAGGATTCCAGAATACTGTCCAGATGATGAGACTTAAATAAAAATACACTTTTAACAAGAAGCATTTACAGTATCAGCAGCTTGGACTCATTAGAAATGTTTGACATGGGTTACCATACAGTAGGGTTCACACATTCACTATCTTCACCTTGAGATGGCAGCATAAGATAATTAATGTATAACTACTTTAGACGGTAATTCATACACTATTAGCATATGTATTATGTCACTCTCTTTCTTTTTTTACCAATAACATGAAATAAATGTTTATATTTTTTGCTTCTTTGAATCATTATGGAAATAAGTCATTAAGATGCTTGTGTACTTTTTCTTAAATTGATTACATTTAGCTTAATTTATTAATAATAATAATAAAAAAACAGCTGAAAAGTGACCTAAAGGAGGAATGCTTTAAAAAGTATGAGAATAATAAAAAGCCACTTCATTGAGTATGTTGCACTAAAGAATAGAGATGGGTGAATTTTGGGGGCTGATTTGTATCCGGGGATCAGTCTCAAAAAGGGCGATTCGCATTTTGCAGATTTTTTATTATATATACATACACACCCCGGGCTCCCAGTGGCAGAGAATCAGGCCTCCTGTTTGCCGCGCAGGTATTAGCAGCCCACTTAGTCGCCCTGACACAGGGGAAAGGGGGTACACTAGGATTTTTTCCTCTTAAGTGAGACAGTGGCCATGTATTTCAAGTAAATCATTATTTGTTTTTTAAGCGTACTGAGGCACCTCACAAATTCTGGGATAACACAAACCTCTAATCTTCCTCAATGCTGTCCTGTAAAATAATGGGAAGATAGTGAACATGCTAGTTTGTGCTGTTTCAAATACGCAGCAACCAGAAGCACTAGTGTGTAAGTCTTTGTCCATAGTTAAAGCAAGCGCGAGCGCTACAGTGCTACTTGCCTCGCGCGAGCTTTCCTCTCCGGCGATGTGTGGACTGTAGGTTTTTGGCAAGCGAAGGGGTGGGCGCGGTCATGACATGGAGAGGCGTGTCAAGGAAGAATCATGCATGAGAACACACCTTTAGCAAATAATAAAATGCATAATGCCATGCAATTTACATAAGTATTCTGCAAACATATATACACACTATGTCATGCATGAAAACATGCCTTGTTAAAAAAATTAAATAAATAAAATGGTAAAATGTGATGCACTGAAATAAGCATTGTACACTACAAAAAGGGAGAGGGACTGGCTCAGTGAGAAAAAACACTGACTGGCACTGAGCGTTTGAAGCAGGGGAGCCTGGTTCAATTCCCGGTGTTGGATCCTTGTGATCTTGGGCAAGTCACTTTATCTCCCTGTGCCTCAGGCACCAAAAAAATAGATTGTAAGCTCCACGGGGCAGGGACTGTGCCTGCAAAATGTCTCTGTAAAGCGCTACGTAAAACTAGCAGCGCTATACAAGAACATGCTATTCTTATTATTACAAAAAAAAAAACAACAACAATTATTTGCAAGTAATGGACAAGACATCAGAAATTTCCCTTCATATATTATCATTCATATTTCTGTCATGGTATGAATTAAAGGTTCATGTTTCTAAACCTCAGAAATAAAATTTTCAATAGTTGAGTTGCCCATATTCTCACAGCAAGCATGCACAACTCAACTGACAAAAAGTAATTTGAACAGTATCCAGGCAGAATAGCTTACTAAATTTTCATTGGCTGTTAGCCGCTCACATGACCAATAGCAAACAAGTTTGTCACCTCTGCTTTTGGTATCTGTGTATCTGACGTGCCCGTGCAAGCCCATATTCACTCACTATGGCCATGCGCTGTGGAATACACACGTTTGTTTGTAGCTCGAGCAATGTAGCTCGCTCTGTATGTAGCCTTAGGCTAACAAAAACCTTACTACAGATACTGTTTTGCAACATATATTGTGCTCAGAATTCCAGTGATAACTGGCTCTGTCCCAGTACAGCAGCATGTTATAAATAAAGGAAGTACTTGGCTCACTCATTTTTTCAAGACAATATTACAAATGTTTTTCAGGACATTCAAATATGTTCCAGCATATGTTCCAAACATTTTTAAAAGTGAGTATGTGTACTTAGTGGCTTGGGGTCCTTTGAGGTAAACCCGAGCCATCTCTTGTGTTGCAACCTTGTCTCTTTTATTGTGGGGAAAAAGAAACAGAAGTAATGTAAACGTGCTCAATCTATGCTGAAGACCTACAGTAGAGCCATTTGGTAGACAAATTAGTGACAGTATCAATGCATACTCCATTAAGTACAGTAATAAATGGCATCTCTTGTCCAAGATGACCTCCTTCCAGATCATTAGTTCAAAGCAAGGATTTGTTTTATAGGTTTTTACGTGTACATGTACATTTTTAATGAGGCTATGTTGTTAAAAAAAAGTGTGGCTTACATTTAAACTAAAAAAAAACGGGGGATTTTTACTTTAAACTGCTGGGCAATATCTCCTTGTACTTGTACTGCATAATACCTTTAAAGCATGTCTTACTTTGATCAGAGACACTGAGGTGAATACAACTTTCCAAGAAGAGTAATAAAAGAAAATGAGTCAAATAAAAGATCCTGTCTGCAGTTTAGATTTCCAGGTAATGATCTTAACAGGATAATCTGAAGAATGTATTAGACATATTGTACTGTATTGCAGATGTTCCTGCAGTGACATTGTATGTGCTGCATCATGCTGATGTTACAGTGCAGTGCTAAACGGGAAAATAAATACCTGAAACCTGTACTGTAGCTCCGTTACTTTTGCATTAAAAAGATAAATATATCTGATGTAGTTTCCTTGGACGGTTTCAGTTCTTGACCTGCAGAACATGCACAGAATGTGCTATTTTATTACCAAAAAGTAAAATACATTCTGCCAGCTTATGCTGTACATATTTGTGTATAGATATATTTCCCTTTCATTCTCTTAACTGTCATGATGAAAATCTACACAATACATTATTTGAGAAAGATGCCACAAATGAATCTCCTTCATTGATATTAAAAAAAATAGTTCTATTTTATTCTAACAACCTAAAAAGCTTGAACATGTTTGCTAGAATACCTTTAACAGGTTAAACTACATTTTACATGTATATTCTAAAATGTGTTCTTGATGCTGTCTCTTAACTATTTTTTGGGGGGAGCACAAAAGATAAGCTGTTTTTGTGTTGCTGACAACTAAAAGATATGTAATTGTTGTGCATTTGACTTCAAATAAAATACCTGTATGCATTTAACATTTTAAAGGTGGATCAAGCACAGTACTATTAACACTTTTTTTTAATACTGTTTATTGATTTCAAAGGGATTTTTAATTACAGAAAATAGAGGGAAGGATACAGAACTAGAAAAGTTAAAAAAAATTGTTACATTAATGGCATCACATGAAGAACATAAAGTAATAGGGTTATTATTAGAGATTGACGAATACGCCCAAATCTATTTGCCGGATATTCGCTGATGTTATCCTCAAAATCCGTTTCTGCAGGGTAAAATCCGCAAAAAGGATTTGAGCCGTTTTAATTCACGGGGATTCATCAAAATCTGCCATTGAATACAACCAGTGGACGGATTTGTAGAATCTAATCCGCGGATTAAGCGATCCGTTGGCAGATTCTCAAGAATCCGCCAATGGATTGCTGAATCTACAAATCCGTCCACGGCTTGCGAAATCCGCAGAGTGTATTGGTAGTACTAATAAAAAAAATCTGCAAATGCCCCTTTAAATATTGATCTGCTGAAATCGGTGGCCCAAAGGAATCGTCCGATCCGATGCGGTGCAAAATTTGCACAAAACATTCACCCATCTTTATTTTTTAAGTTAAACTTGAAGAATCAGTGTTAGCACAGATCCAGATACAGCAATATGAACATGCAAGATAGATAAACACTGTACTGTACAGGGTATTTTTAAACCACAAGCAAAGTCAGGGGGTCAGGAGTAAATAGAATTAATCCAGGAAGACCAGATATCACATAGCTTTTCATGTTCCAGTGAGGATACTAGAAGTTTCCCAATAAGCATAATTTTATTCATTCTCTAGAGAATGGTTTCCATTGAGGGAGGTTCTACCAGTGTCTCGTTTTTTTTTTTGTTTTTTTTTTTAATTTAGGGGCTGTCATAATGTGAGATATTATGATTTGGATCTTTTAAGCCAACTATCACAATCCTTTGTTTAGAAGAATAATACAGGGACCTCGAGGAATTTCTACTATTAGAATAACATATAAAATATCTGGACCAAGTTTGTGAGAGCTCTGATCAGTGCCACCAGATATGAACCATGGGGCCCAATCCTACTCAGTTCCTCCAGCAGCCACCAGACACTAGAACAAACTGAAGAGTATTTTATAACCATTTTCTTTAATATCAGTACCAAATGGAGAATTTGTACATTTTAGCAGAAATATAATTCTGCTCTTAAATAGAGATTTCAATCCCAAACTCTTTTTCCCAGTTTAACATATACAGTATACGAGTTTAGTGTCTGAATGTACATCTTGTAACATTTTATATATAGTGGAAATCCTTCCTTTTTTATGAGAATGATCATTATAAGGTAATTCAAAGCGAGTTTCTGTACGTAAATTACCCCCAGGAGATTTACAGAAGATATAAAAGGCCTTTATTGAAGATAGTGAAAAAATGAAGAGTACAAAGTGATTGTACCCCAAAGAGAATTCACTTAAATGCACACCACTAATTTAAAATATAACTTTTATTACTATTATATACTTAAAACATATATTACCGAAAATGTGTGTAATAAAAATAAATAAAAATAAATTAAATCAAGTAACATATGCACCGGAGTCGCCTCTCATATGTAAACACTCCTATACACTATTGGAAATAGGGTGATAGAGGCTAGAATGGTGCAAACAGCCAGGGTG
This sequence comes from Ascaphus truei, assembly GCA_036426205.1. Lineage (NCBI taxonomy): Eukaryota > Metazoa > Chordata > Amphibia > Anura > Ascaphidae > Ascaphus > Ascaphus truei. Next base: position 111,449 of record WSYH01001204.1, read on the forward strand.
AGCAAAAAAGCCCACCACATCAGTAAATAGCTCAATAAGTGAGTAAATGTTGCTAGCAGTTGAAAATGGAGCGCTGTCCAATCCTAGAATGGATAATGAATAGGAGTAAACATATAGTTAAGAGCGTGTTAAATGCCCATTGCACAGTCTCAATGCATAGATAGCATATTGTCAATACCAATGCCTATAGAGAACCATTCCCTCACTGTTAGGATGTTATAGTATATAAAGCTATAGTACTGATATACTGACTGAAGAACACTGTTTTAAAACAGCCCCATAACAGAGGCTGATGACAACATCACGTGCCCAACGCACGTTTCCCTCCAATTACGGAGCTTCGTCAGGGACAATTTTGCAGTGGAGGGGGAAAGGACCTTATTTATACCCTGTTGTCTCCATGGAGACGTCATAAACAATCCGTCATTGTGCATGCGCAAAAGACGCATGCGCAATTAATTGCAAACATCGCATGAAACCTTTAAAAATAACCCAGTTTATCATACCTTTACCTCACTAGACGACCGATATTAAGAATGTCTATGCTTTAATTCACAAACGGAGCAGATCCATTGACGGTCCTGCGCATGCGTGGGATGATAGACTCCATAGACTCCACGCTTGGTGACATCCCTCCTTCCGGCCACTGCGCATGCGCACCTTCCGGACCAATCTTCATTGCGCATGAATGAGCTGATAGAATCTTCAGCTAACTGCGGATACATAGTACTGCGCATGTGTGGAGTAATAGCATGAATGTCTAAATTAAACCTATACAAGTGCCGTGGGACAGTCTGCGCATGTGTGAACAAACATATTGAGTCATGCCTAGTGTTTTGTAATCCCAAAAAAGAAGATAAAGGCTATCAACCAGAGTAATAAAGGCAGAATGAAACTAAAGTACATAAAGTCGGATGAATGCAATTATCACCCTCAATTGAAAAAACGCAATATGTCAACATATCACAGTGAAACTATAAAAATAAAATATAGTAAATAAATAAAGAACACGCACAGCCTATATAATATCAACAGGCATCAATATGAATTGCGTGTATGCATCAATTACACACATAAATAAACCCAAAAGAAAGAGAAAGGGTTTATAACATTGGTAATACAGTCACTAATTAAGATCAACGTAAACATAAAAATAAATAATTAGTATATTACAATACCGCGGTGGAATAGCTCACATAGTGGCAAAAAATATATATAGTACTTTAATGTTTATCAGAAACATCCAATGTAATCTCTAGTTATATAGTACAAGGTAGCAGGACAGCGAGTAGGACAATAGAGACAAATCCACAGCCATGACGTAATGATGGAATCAGATGAATGGAGTGTAAGTAAACCCTTCATTAAGCCCATTCGGGCTTCTGGTCTTTAGTTTATAGATACACTCTGCTGTAATCCTTAGTAACATCTGATCAGTATTACCACCTCTCGCCGGGCATTTTAGTTGATAAATGCCCATAAACTTGAGGCTATTGACGTCTCCATTATGAAACTGCTTGACGTGTCTTGCGACCGGAGTTTCAGAAGAATGCTTGACAGAATTAACATGTTCGAGTATACGTCTACGGAGTTGTCTCGTGGTCTTGCCTACATACCTCTTCCCACAACTACAGGTAATGAGGTATATAAAATTTGTTGTCCTACAATTAATAAAGCTGTCCTCATTAAAATACTGTGTACTGTCATAATTTGCAAAAGTTTTAGCTATAATGACATGCTTGCATGCCTTGCAACCTTGGTACCGATACATCCCCTTGATGGGACTCAGCCAAGTCTCTACCTTAGCCCACTGATGATGGCTATGAACAAGTTTGTCTCGCAAATTTTTAGACCGTCTGCTTGTGATGGTTGGTCTAGGGCCGATAACTTTAGCCAGATTAACATCAGATAGAAGGAGGTGCCAATGTCGGGCAAAATTTTTTTTATTGCCCACCATCTTTTATTATAAGTGCCAATACATCGAATGGTGTTATCCTTAATTTTATGTGTATTAGAGGACAGGAGAGAGTCTCTATCACTATGCAATGCCCTGTGATATGCTCTATTAAGTGTTATATTGTCTGTAACTTTTCAGGGAAGAAGAGCCATTTTATTAAAAAAATATTTGTCCAAAATATTCAGAGAGGTGCAACATATGCATGAATATTACACCCCACAAACACATACATATACTGTACACACACTAATAGGTCTATACTGTATAAGCATGAATATACGACAAACTTATTTTTTCCTTTGTCTAATTCTGATTAAAGTATGTAGGGGAAGAACATGCATCTCACAAGAAGTCCTTTTATGTTGTGTGTTTTTTTCCCCATTGTTTTTCTGGTCAAATCAGTTTGTACACAACACACACACCTTGACAAATTGCCCAAAAAGCTACTCTCCCAACCAAAAAAGCTTCTCTCCCCCTGGCCCTGCCCCTTGGCCCTGATTAAAAAAATGGAATAGATTCCTTATAACCAATGTTGTGTTGCAAGTACCTCTGTGGAATACTTCAAGATAGCATGAAGAATAAAACTCCATCAGTTAATATGTAGTACTGAGTGTAAGAGGATGCTGCATTTTTCGTTCTTTATTAATTTTGCCCATTAAGTGCTCTCTATAGTCCAATTAGCTGCTTGCTGCAGCCTTTTGCTCCAAGGCTCAACCTTGTGAAGCCAGAAATCAGCTCTGCGGTTTGTAATTGCCCTGAAACAGGAGCTGAGACGTGAGACAGCTATGGACATGTTTCAATTAGCAGCCGCCCTACCCGAGATCTCACCCCAAGGGAGAGAGTGACACAGCCCTGCATAGCCTGACACAGTCAGCATTAGCAGCAGTCTGACAGGCTCACACTGGGACTTCCACAGCTTGACACACTGACCATAACCAGCAGAATTTGACACACTCACACACCGACCTCCACAGTCTGACACACTCACCATGATCAGCACAGCTACACAAGCTGTGACCAGCACAGCCTGAACAAGTGCAAGCTCCATAGTAATTGTATATAGCCTAGCCTTCCGGCAGCTACTTCTTTTTCCTGGGCCTTTTCTCTGTCAGTCCTGTTAGTGCAGGCAGTGGAAAGGTTAATTCCTTCATTAGGCCTGTGTGTGTATTACAGCCTTGGATGATGTCATCAGTATTCAAGGGCAGCCTGGTGGAAATATAGGTGAACAATAGCGCTCATGCAAACAATGATAATTTGAAACCTGTGATATATAGTCCAAAAAGGTAGTCCTGGAGCTGCCCAAAGAAGTGGATCTGGTATCTCCTACCCAGATTTGGTAACGTAGGGGAAAAAACACCTCCTGTGGCGCTGAGGCAAGGTATGGATAAGGTTGTAGACAAAGTTCTTTTCTGGATGGATTCCCTCAAGAAAAAAAGAAGAACAAACAAGCATACACACTGCAATAATGCAATACCCAGGGACAACAAGGATATACTGTATAAAGAGAGCACTTTAATACATATTAAAAAAAACACATTATAAAATACAATGAATTACACTAAAAAGCTATCTGTGCCTCTGCATTAGAACCAGAAGTCTTGGAACTTGCTCCGCTTTGGTAAAATTGGAAACCTACTCACCAAAAGTGACTAAGACATAAGCATTAGTATAATGGTCTTGTCAGCAGGTAACTGCTTGCCGTGGGGTGAATTTGCGTCAGTCGACGAGGGAGGATCCCCTTCTTTACTCAGGAGTCTGCTTGCTGCTTTCTCCCAGAGTACGGTTGAACGACTCTTCCTGTGACGTCACCGCTTGAATTCCACAGCTACGGTGTCCCTGCGATGCCAAAAGACCTCCTATGCGTTTCGAAACTCCAAATAGTGGGTTTCTTCGTCAGGGATGATTACTGCATGGGTCCATACTCGTATATATACCCTATTTCCTTCATTAATGGTAAATATCAATTGGATAGCTCCCAATCAAGTGGAGGGTCTCATGATAGGACTTATATGTGGGTAATCCGTCAGAGAGACATTACATGTGTATACTTGAGTGACACAAGCAAAAAATGCACACACATATCATTACATTATAAATGCAATATAGATGAAGTTCTTATATAAGCATATATGCAAATAAACAAAATAAACAAAATAAACAAACAACAAGAACAATTCTTGTACTGATTTACACAAGCCCAGGTTGTGATTCTTAACTGGTGGGGGAAAAATAATCCTCCTTCATAATGCTTAATACATGAAATGTTGAATCACAATACATGAGCCAATGAGTCAGACTAAATGTGTCTGAATGTAATGACACACATAAAGCAAAACTATTCAATGCCAGAATGGGATTATAAACAAGAATAAGAGTATAAACAAGATTATAAATACGATGGTGTTGATTTTAACAGACATTATTAACAAACATAATTAGCAGAATATACAATTGAACTTGATGCTGATTTATATAGGAGAGATTATGCATCAGGAAGGAACCTTGGAACATAGCTTTGATAAACATGTATCACTAATAAATAAACTAATTAAATGAATATATATAGTGACTATAGTGAATATTAATTAATTATTAAATAATTTTAATCCTTAGGATATATATATTAATTAGTGCTCTATAATGATATAGTGATCTATGAAATTTAGTGGATAAACTTAATAGTGCTTAATATTACTTAATATTTAATAATATATAATAATATTTAATGATATAATAAATAATAATATTTAATGAAATGAGATAGGCAGGCAACCACACAGCTGGATCAGAAATATAATACTTCAAGATTTTGTCGGCAGACACTGTGCAATTTTGTTGTGATTCTATTTAAGAAAAGCTGATAAATCGAATTCGATATTTAACCCCTGAGGACTAAGCGTTTTTAATTCAAAAATCCAAAAAGACTCTCTTTTGGAGATGAAATTCAGTTTATCTCCTCCTCTCTTGCAGAATGTGGGACATTCAATGGCATGGCACCTTAAGCCTTCTGGACTTTGTGCATGTTTTATTTTAAAATGGAGAGATACATTATGAGACTCAAAGCCTCTTTTGATATTGTATATATACTCTCCCAATCTTCTTTGTAATGTTCTGCCCGTATGGCCCACATATTGTAGACCGCAAGGGCATTCCAAAGGGTAGATAACAAACCGACTATGACAATTTATTAACGTCTTAATACAATATTCTTTCTGTGTAATGTATGATGAAATTTTTTTTGTCTTAATACTATACTGACATGCTATACACTTGGAATATGGGAAGTATCCATTGACACTACCCCTGGAGGTTGATGAATTTCTACTGAAAGGACAACTTGGTGACAATTTTGATTTAAGATTATTTGCTTTCCTGAAATATATTTCTGGTTTTTCTTTCAGGTATGTTTTCAAAATGTCATCTTGTTTGAGAAGACTCCAATATTTTCCAAAGGTTTTGATTATCTTTGGCTCCACAGATAACTTCTGAGGATGTCTGTATGTGTGTGGGCCTATCAGTATCCAGATCTGGCTTGCTAAGAGTCAGAGTTACAGACACTCCCCAAAGATGATAAATTCTGACATCCTCCCAAATTAGTTCTGTTCTGTTCAGCACTCCAAAGAATGGAGTCATAGAAGAGGAGAGGAGTCTCTTTCTCCCACCCATGAGGGGATGGGAGGGAAGAGGAGTAGGCCTGAGTCAGGACTCTGACTATAATGAGAAAGAGTCAGGAGATATTGAAGTTACAGCTATGAGGAATACTTGTGTTCTCTGTCATGTGAGCTGACTGCAATAAAACATCAGAAAAGGCAATGCTGTCGGTTACTTCCTCTGTGTATGGAGGAACGTCAGTAGGGGCCCATCCCCTGAACACCCACAGAGGATCCCTGCTGGCTGGAGGCGCTGCACCCACTGAGACCAAGGTAACCTGTCCCTCCTGTCCTGTTTATCCCCACACCACCGTGGAGTGCTCAGCCTTCCTGTTAGAAACAGGTATGCACCACCACCCAGCATAGCAGAAATGGCATACCCAACCCTATCCCACTAAGGGGCAAGGGTAGATGAGCTACATGTATAATTATTTTTAATAAACAGTTAGCACCCTGGTCCACGAGCAACAAGTTTTTCCATTGAATAAGGGGAAAGTAAACACAGAATGACTGCCATGTCAGGACTGGCTCAAGCCAATAGAAAGTTGCAACGTCACAGATTTGTTTGTGTTAAAAACTAGCACAAAAAAAGTAGAAATATAAGCTTTCATTTTGTATATATTTTTCTAAAACATAGAGCAAATGAAGCTTCCCCCCCCCATTCCTGTAGGCTTCTATAAATTCCAATTAACTACAGCTACTAGAAATAGAAGGAACATGTACCCTAGCACATTAAATAGTATAATAAATGAGGGCCACAGCTCTCTGGAGGTTAATTGTATTCCAAGTATAACCGCAAAATTAACATGTATAAGTGCAAAATATTTATTTTAAAAAATTCGAATGAACGACAATAATAAAAACAATCAAAAGATATACTTTTTATTTTTATGTACAGCTCAACCCCGTTATAGCGTGGTCCTCGGGGGCCACCCGATCCGACCACGCTATAACCGGTGTCGCGCTAATTTAAAAAAAAATGTCAGCTGCGCCCGATCGCGAGGAGGGGGGAAGAAGGGGGAGGGAGGAAGAGGTGTTGTGAGGCGCCCTACACATCCTCCAGCAGCCACTGTACTTCTACCAGCATTCCCCGCACTCCCCTCAGCAGCCTTACTTCCCCCAGAAGCTCCACACCGATCCTGCCACCGATTCCCAACCCCGCTACTCAGAAAAATACCCTGCACTTAAACACACCCCTAAAAAATCCTCCTCACACATTATTTCTATCATACTTCTCTTCCTTGCTTTTAGTAATGCCTCTCCCATTCCTGTCTTCTTTCTATATGATTGTTGCAGCGTACATGCAACGACACACGCAGAGTCTCTTGACGAGGCTTATTTATTCAGCCTTGAAACATACAGCACACAAAACAAAATAGCTTTTCTTCAGCAGAAAAAACAAAATAGCTTATCTTCAGCATGGCAAAGCAGGTTTTCTTCAGCATGCGGGACACAACAGTTCATCAAACAAATGTACTTTGCAAACAGACCTTATATCAGTAATCTCTTCAATAACTCACTCCTGTCTCCTGTCCAGCTAGCTGCATGTGTGCACATGCTGGGGTTTTTAACACACCTTGATTAGGCAGCTGGGATTCAACTAATTGCCATGAGCTTCCCAGCTGAAGTTAACCTCATCACTGCTGCACTGCAGACTAAACATATGTCTGCCAGGCATATACTGTCGCGGCCGAGTTTATTTGAGCATTTGCCCGGTCTCGGCCGCGACAGTAACCTGGCGCGCGCCGGGATGTCCCGGGCGCGCGCCGAAGCCTCAAAGGAGAGGCCCGCCGATCGGGGCTTCCCCCTCTCCTCACCGGGTCCGCCGGGTCCCCCGGAACGTCCCGCCGCCGTCCTCACATCCGCGCGACACCAGGGCTCCCTCGGGGAGCCCTGGGCACGCGTACAGGTGGCACAGGCACCCGATGACGCGTGACCGCGCATCGGTGATGCGCGGCACGCCGAGGGAATGCGGCTCGCAAGCCGGGACATATCCCGGCTTGCGGAATGAGCCACACTTTAATAAAGTGTGCCGCCTGTGTAGCTGGTGGCTTTTATTTACCCTGTCACATTCCTCCCCTGTTAGTGTGTGGCTGGGGCTACGCACGACTGAAGCCCGACCATCCACCCCTTCTCTAGAAAAGAAATCCGCATTTGCGTTCTCTTTTCCCGGCCTGTGCTGAATCTCAAATGAGACGAGTTGGAGGGCCATATACTACCTAGTTAACCTAGCATTGGAATCTTTCATGCTATTTAACCACTTCAGTGGAGCATGGTCTGTCACCAGAGTAAAATGGACTCCTGCCAGGTAATGCCTTAAAGCCTCGATTGCCCACTTTACTGCGAGGCACTCCTTCTCAATCACTGAGTAATTTTTTTCCCTCAGGAACAATTTCCTACTCAGGAAAAGGATAGGGTGTTCAACTCCCTCAAACTGTTGTGACAACACTGCCCCTAGCCCTATCTCTGATGCATCCGTTTGCACTACAAAAGGCCTGTTGAAGTCTGGGCTTCTAAGGACGGGACCCTCTGATAGACACCTTTTTATGTCCTCAAAGGCTCTCTGACACTCCCTTGACCATACCACTTGTGTAGGGGCACACTTTTTTGTGAGGTCCGTTAAAGGGGCTGTCACTTCCAAATAGTTGGGGATGAAGCGCCGGTAGTATCCTGCTAAACCAGCAGAGTGCGTACCTGCATTTTTGTTTGGGGGGTCGGAACTTCTTTCAGGGCAACTACATTGTTGGCTAGTGGCCTTACTTTTCCACCTCCCACTGCATACCCTAAGTATTTGGTTTCTGCCTTACCCAAGGCACATTTCTTAGGGTTGGCTGTGAGCCCTGCCTCTCTTAGAGATTTGAGGACCGTTTTCAGCCTATTTAGATGGGCCTGCCAGTGTTTACTATAAATGACAATGTCATCTAGGTAGTCTGCAGCATAAGCCCTATGGGGTCTCAGCACCTTATCCATGAGTCTCTGAAATGTGGCTGGGGCTCCATGCTGTCCAAATGGCATTGTTACAAACTGGTATAAACCCCTTGGGAGTGGAAAAGGCTGTTTTGCACTTGGACTTTTCATCTAAGGGTATTTGCCAGTATCCTTTTGTTAAGTCCAGTGTGGATATATATTCCGCGTTACCAAGGGAGTTAAATAATTCGTCCACCCTTGGCATCGGATATGTGTCAAACTTGGATACCGCATTGACCTTTCGGAGGTCCCCACAAAATCTTACCTTTCCCATCGGGTTTAGGGACCATAACTAGTGGACTACACCACTCACTGCATGATTCCTCAATCACTCCCAAGTGTAACATTTCTCGTACCTCCTTCTCTACCAGGGCCCTACGACTTTCAGGCAACCTATAAGGACGGGAACGTACTTTTGCCCCAGGTGCTGTCTCGATCGCATGTGAAATTAAGTTAGTTTGTCCTGGTAAATCAGAAAAAACATCATGGAATTGTGTAATTATTTCTAACAAGTCCCCTTTTTGTTCAGAGGACAACTGTTTACCCATTGGGATTTTATCGTCACCCACAATGTTCTCCCGTGGGAGCTGAGGACCCAAGTCCATTTCCTCCTCCACCGGGTGGATGAATAGAGCTACTGCTTCTTCCAGGGTTTCAGCAAGTTCACATGGTAAATTTGTTTACCCTTCCTGGACCTTGGTTGAGCGATCTCGTAATTCACATCACCATGCGGCGGAATACTTCGAATGGGCCCTGCCATTTGGCCAGGAGTTTACTCTCGCAACTGGGTAATAATAACATCACCTGGTCTCCCGGGTGAAACACTCTCATGCGAGCATTCTGATTGTAATGTCTCTCCTGACTGTCCTGGGCTGATCTATGCTCCTTAGCAAAATGGCCGACCACATCTAGGCGCTTCCTAAGGTCTAGTACATATTGCAGGGTATTCTTAGAAGGGGACCGCTGTTCCTCCCAGGACTCCTTTAGGAGGTCTAGGATACCCCGGGGTTGGTGACTATACAGCAGTTCAAATGGAGAGAATCCCGTGGAGGCCGGGAGAACTTCCCGCACTGCAAACAGCAGAAAAGGGAGAAGTTCATCCCAGGCTCTCTTCTCTGAATCTACAAATTTCCTCAGCATCCCTTTTAGAGTTCGGTTAAATCTTTCCACCAATCCGTCAGTCTGTGGATGGTAGACCGATGTCCGAACAGACTTGACCTCTAGTAATTTTAAGACATCCTGCATCAATTTAGCCATAAAATTTGTACCATGGTCTGTCAACATAACCTGGGGAAGTCCAACCCATGAGAACAGCTCCAACAACTTGTTGGCTACTTGCTTCGCCTTTGCTGTTCTCAGGGGGAACGCCTCAGGATATCTTGTTGTATAATCAACTATTACAAGAATAAACCTGTGTCCTTTCGCAGAAGGTTCTAGAGGTCCTACCAAGTCTACCCCAATCCTCTCAAAGGGAACTGACACCAAGGGTAGAGGAACCAAAGGGGCTGGTTTTTGTCCCTTTGGACTAGTTAGCTGGCACTCCGGACATGCCGCACATAACTTAGCAATATCACTATGCATCCCTGGCCAATAGAATCGGGACGAAATATGGTCCAATGTTTTATCCCTGCCCAGGTGATTCCCCCAAGGGACAGTATGGGCTAGAGTGAACACAGATTTAACAAACGCCTTGGGAACCAATATCTGTTTGGTGACCTCCCCTGTTTGTGTCTGCCTATTCACCCTATACAGGATATCATTTGATAACTCAAAATGGGGGAATACTATCACCCCCTGTACATTCAAAATTTGCTCATCAATTTTTACCACCTTGTCATACTGTCTAGCAAGGACTGGGTGTTCCCTTTGCCTCTGGCGAAAATCAGGGAGGTATGGGTCTGGTAAATCTCCAGGGCCCATATCCCCCTCCCTCTGGCCATCCCCAGTCATCACTTGTGCCTTCTGGCTATTAGAATGGTCACCTTGAGACCCAGATTTCTGTAACCAGTCCTGTTTGTCAGAGCGTCTTTGCTTCCGAGTCTTTTGAACCCGGTGTCTACTGGGAAAAAGGTCTGCCGAGAAGGGGAACAGTTTGCCAGGGTTCTCCTGAGCCATAGAATAAGGCTCCTCGTGAGAGACTGGAGCCATTAGGTCCAAAAAGAAAGGCCAGTCCCAGCCGAGCACAACGGGGGCAGGGAGCAAAGGAGCAACTCCTACTTCGAGGTAGGCCTCCTGGCCTTTTACCTGTAGCTGGATTTTGGCCGTCGGATAACGCTTTACTTTGCCGTGTATACATTCTATACTCCATGGGGAGTTAAAAGAACACACGTTAGGCGGTAACAGTTCCTGGAGGACCAGAGTTTTCCCAGAGCCCGAATCTACAAGGGCCTGGATGGTTTTCTCCCCAACCTGGGCTGGAAGTAGCCAGGGCTTTTAACTTTCTCCATTGAAGGCCGAGGCGGCGGTCCTGCTGAAGGAACAATCCATCTGTGGGCAGTCCACGTGCCAGTGGCCTTGTTCTCCACAGGCGGAACATGGAGAGGGTTCCCTCGCAGGAGGGGGCTGTGGATAGCACTCCGCTGGACTGGATACTGGAGACCAGGCATCTGGTGGGTCCTGTGGCGACATCCTCGGAAGTTCCTCTCATTTGGCGACCGGCCGATATCATGAAGGGAATGAGGGTCTCGGCGGGGACCAGCATTTGGACTCCGCCCTTGCTGGAACGACTGCTCCTTCCATTGGACTTGGCGGTTGCGTATGAACGGGCCGTAGGTTCCCCGTTGATCCAACCTCCCTTGTTGGGCGTCCGCAAGTGCCGGTGGAGTCGGATACGTCGGGTGCAGGACACTCGCCTGCTCCTCAGCCCCAAGGAAGTTCTCCCCGAGTCGGACCGCCAAAGCTAGGGTTTCAGCAGCGTGGCGTTTTACCCACGAGCGTGCGGAAGGGGGTATTATCTGTAGGAATTGTTCCAACACCACCTGCTCAAGAATTGCCTCCTTAGTGCACTCCTCAGGTTGTATCCAGCGCGTACACAAATCCAATAACCGCTGAGCGAGGACCCGGGGTCTCATCTTAGCAGTGTACTTCATGTTCCGGAACTGCTGCCGGTAGGTTTCTGGGGTCAGACCTAAGCGATCCAGTATGGTGGCTTTTACTTGTCGGTAGTCCATTGCCTTATCTGCAGGGAGGCCCTGATATGAGGCCTGGGCTTCTCCTATGAGGAGCGGGGCCAAAGCAGTGGCCCATCGATCTGCAGTCCAGCCCTGAGTTTCGGCAACCCTTTCAAATGTCAGTAAAAAAACCTCTGGATCCTCATTTGGAGCCATTTTCCTTAGGATTATTGGGGGTTTGTTTGCAGGTTCGGGACTGGCAGACCCCTGGAATTGGGTCAGCAGTCTGGCCATCCGCTCATCCTGTGCTGCCTGCTGCTGGGTTAGGAGCTGGGTTTGTTGCTGCAATAGTCTTTAATCTCTCTCTGCTTGTAGTTGGGCCTGCTGGCACAGAAACTCTTTTAAAAATTCTTCCATTTTTCTCATTCTTGTGTGTGTGTGGCCCTTTTACTGCAGGAGCCTTTCAAAATCCTGTAACTTCTGACACCATATGTTGCAGCGTACATGCAATGACACACGCGGAGTCTCTTGACAAGGCTTATTTATTCAGCCTTGAAACATACAGCACACAAAACAAAATAGCTTTTCTTCAGCAGAAAAAACAAAATAGCTTATCTTCAACATGGCAAACAAAGCAGGTTTTCTTCAGCATGCGGGACACAACAGTTCATCAAAAAAATGTAATTTGCAAACAGACCTTATATCAGTAATCTCTTCAGTAACTCACTCCTGTCTCCTGTCCAGCTAGCTGCATGTGTGCACATCCTGGGGTTTTTAACACACCTTGATTAGGCAGCTGGGATTCAACTAATTGCCATGAGCTTCCCAGCTGAAGTTAACCTCATCACTGCTGCACTGCAGACTAAACATATGTCTGCCAGGCATATAGCGGGTGGCTTTTATTTACCCTGTCACAATGATCTATTTATCTCCACACACATCCAACCTGTTCTCATAGTGTAAACCTCTCTAACCACATACCTACCCTGTCAACCTCCTTCCCCTCTCCACTGTGCTCTTTGGAATGCTCACTCCCTTTCTAATAAGTTCCTGTCTGTACATGCTTCTTTTCTCTCACTCTCTGCTCCTTGGCTTGGCTCACTCAATCTGACTCTGCACTGCAAACTGCCCTCTAATGGTGACCTTTCTTTCTACCACACTCTTCTCTCTGATGGCAGGGGTTGAGGCATGTTGCTCCTCCTCTCCTCAATTTTCCACCCTTACCATTCTTACCTCTCTTTGTTTCCTTGCTTTGAGGCTAAAATTGTCCAGCTTTTTTCTGTTCCCTCTCTAGGGGGCGGTCATACATCCCCTACCTCCTTTTACTCATCCTCCTTCTGTCTTTCTCTCCTCATACTAAGCTTCCCTTATCCTTGGGCACTTCAACTATCATATTGATGACCCTTCTTCCTTGAGCTTCCCCCGTTCGCTCTCTAACCTCCTTTTATGGCCATCACCAATGCACTGTAGCCAGCAACCACAAGGATGGCCACTACTTTAACCTGGTTTTCACAAAAAAAAATGTAACTTTTTAATGTCTAAATTTCCCCCTTTCCTCTCTCTGACCATCATCTCATCTCATTTACTCTCTCTTCTTCACCTCCATCTTCCCCCATTTCTACAGACATGCGTTCCATTAATCTACTGGCTCTTGACTCCACTTTGAGCTCCTCTACAACCTCTGATAACCTTGTCATGAACTTTAACGCTTCCTATCATCCTCTCTTGATCTATGTGCCCCTCTTCTTCTCTTTCATTCTCATCCTTCTATCCCCAGACCTTTGCTAAACTGCCATACATTCCTCGTTCCTCTCACTCCTCAAATGTATCCTATCTTGTTTCAACCCTGCCCTTTCCCAGGCTAAACAAACCAACTTTTCTTCATTAATCAACACTCACAGGTCAAACCTGCACCACCTGTTCTCTGTCTTTGAATCTCTGCTTACACCACTGTTACCTGTTTTTCTTCCTTCATTTCACCTCAGGACTTTGCTGACTATTTCGAGACATATTCGAAAAAGAAGAAAGAGGTTAGATGTACTCACGGGATCTATATAACAGCCTTTGGTGCACTGAGATCATCCCCCATAGGGGAGACCTATAATTCAGGACACATCCTCAAAATACTTGACGACAACCAATACTTGGAAGAAAAAATTTGAAAACTCCAGGGCAACTAAAAATAAAAGCATCAATTTATTGAAATCTGAAATAGTTGGACAAAGTAAACGCACCTACGCGTTTGCGTGTGCTCCAAAGCTGCCTCATGCGTATGCGCAGCGTCGTAATGACGTAATTGCGCAAATAGGATTCCCTGATGTGTTGATCCAGCAGCCATTTGAAAGTGAAGGAGGCATTTTTCCGACATACAAGGACTGAATTCTCTCGGCGAATTACACCACAGTCCTCCTGTATCATCTCCATACAGCCCTGAGGGAGCCAAGAACTGTGGACGTTTGCAGTACAGAACCGGATGGTGGTGAATTATTCACACAATGTTTTAAATTGATTTTACTCCTGTGAGTGTTATTCTTCCCCCCCCCTTCCCTTCCCTTTTTATTATAAAATCTACAGTATTATGCTATGGGGCGTGCGCTCTCTCTTCTTTTTCAGGTAATCTTGGATGTGGTTCATCCTTATTGAGAGCAGCCGAAGACCCCCCATACCAGCATTAATTATCCACATGGTTTATGGACTGATTTAAAAAGGACTGGTTGGACTCTTTTCCTTTATGCTTTTTGCACTTTTCACATATTTTATGTATAAGTTTTGAGTGATACATTTTTATTTAATTACTTATATGTTGTTTATAAATAATTACACTTTACACTTTTACATTTAAGTTCACTATATTCTATTAACACTTTAGTCACCATTTTAGTTTATTATCATCAATACTGTGGCGCTACAATTTTTTGTCTATATATATATATATATATATATATATGAAAAAAGAAAGCGCTCGATCCTAGTGTAATATGTAAAAAATGCAATTTTATTTTCCCAGTAAAAATCCAACAAATTTAAACTCACAAACAAAATAGTAAATAGAGCATGTAATGGGTTATACTCATTCACCAGACGCTGGACTCCACTGATCTGCTCGCACGCCTCTCTCCCACGTGTGATCCTGGCACCTCTGAGAAACCGTCCAGCAGGAACTTCAGAAAGCGCACAACTTCTCCTGGTGTCCTCCGGAAACAAACCGCATCATGCAAAGGTTCCGGATAGGAGGAAAATGTAGCAGGACCTTAGGGGATAGATCGTCAACGCATTGGAGCATCTCAGAGTCTTATTAGAGTCCAGAATGTAGGACGGTCTGTGGGTGGGTTTAGTGGCTATGCAACTTAACCCTGGCTGTGCTCAAAGCTGTGACCATGCAGCACGCTTAAGCCTATAGAGAACCATGTTAAAATGGTTGTGAAGCAAAAGGTGGCACTGTGTGCTCATTTGCATGTCATTTCCCAGAATCCCTTGCTGCAGTGGAAGTGCTGTGTACTGGGTGATAATGGTGAAAGGCGGGGTTGCAGACCTGTCTAAGACATGCAAATGAGCATACAGTAATATTTCCATTTGCTATATGCTTTGCTGTGGAGGGTTTTTGTCACTTTTTTTTTACCCACCATAACTATATATATATATTATATATATATTATTATACTAATATATATATATATATTATATATATATCTATATATATACTATAACTATATATATATATATATATATATATATATAGATAATAATATATTCATAATATATATAATATATATCATAACTAACTGAGTTAAGTTATGGTGAGTAAAAAATGTGACAAAAACCCCCACAGAAAGCAATATGCAATACCACTTTATGCTCATCTGCATGTCTTAGCAGGTCGTCAACTGCACCGCCTTTCCCCATATCACCCAGCATACAGCACTTCCACCGCAGCAAGGATTCTGGGAATACATGCCAATGAGCACACATGTCACTTTTTGCCTCAAAACCATTTTTAACATGGTTCCCTATAGCTTAAGACTTGCTTATGGTCACACGCTAGCACGCGCCAGGGTTAAGGTGCTACCCAGAACCACCCCCAGACGCTTTTTCGACCTTGATGGGTCTCATCAGTGTGGGGTTGATTTTTAAGCTGGTATGCATGCGAGGCTTAGGATAGGCTATACCATAATACTGAGTTAAGTTATGGTGAGAGTAAAAAAAGTGACAAAAACCCTCCACAGGAAAGGCACAATATGCAAACTACACGATGCTATCTCATCTGCATGTCTTAGGCAGGTCTGCAACCCCGCCTTCCCCTTATCCCCAGCATACAGCACTTCCACTGCAGCAAGGTTCTGGGAATGACATGCAAATGAGCCACATGACCTTTTTGCCTCAAAAACCTTTTTAAAACATGGTTCCCTATAGCTTTAAGCTGGCTGTGCTCAAAGCTGTGACCATGCCGCAAGCTTAAGCCTATAGGAAACCATGTTAAAAATGGTTTTTGAGGCAAAAAGTGACACTGTGTGCTCATTGTGCATGTCATTTCCCAGAATCCCTTGCTGCAGTGGAAGTGCTGTCTGCTGGGTGATAATGGGAAAGGCGGGTTCAGACCTTGCCTAAGACATCAGAGAGCATACAGTTGTATTTGCATATATATATATATAATATATATATCTATATATATATATATATATATATATATATGTTCGACAAACCTATACATTTGCTCACCCTTGCGAGGGATTTAACATCGTGGCGAGCTCCTATTGGCCCAAGCAGCATACGTTTGGTTCTAGGTGGCGAGTAGATTTTTTTGTGTGGCGAGTAGATTTTTTGGTGATTTGTCAACCACTGTATATATGTCTGCTACTTAGCATCTTAATTCCTATAGAAGCAGTAAGGGTGTACTTAATTTTCCACACATAGCTTCTCCATTTTGGCTTTATTTTGTTAAATAAATCATGACACGGTGTAATATGTCATGTGTTGTTGTTCATCTGAGGTTCTATTTACCTCATTTTTAGACCTGCTATGGAACAGATGATTGTTATTATGTCCTGTTATGTAAATCCATGGAATTCAAAGAGGGTGTACTTTCTTTTTCACATGACTGTGTATATATATATATATATATATATATATATGTCATATAGGTACATCTCATACTCCTCAGTTAGCATTTTAAATGTTAAAGTTCATGACAGTACAATTAGAAAAAGACTGAACAAGTATGGGTGGTTTGGAAGGGTTGCCAAGAAAAGCCTCTTCTCTATAAAAAGAACATGGCAGCACGGCATAGGTTTGCAAAGTTGCATCTGAACAAACCACAAGACTTCAGGAACAATGTCCTTTGGACAGACGAGACCAAAGTGGAGATGTTTGGCCATAATGCACAGCGCTATCTTTGGCAAAAACCAAACACAGCATATCAGCACAAACACCTCATACCAACTGCCAAGCGTGGTGGTGGAGGGGTGATGATTTGGGCTTGTTTTTGTAGCCACAGAACCTTGGAACCTTGCAGTCATTGAGTCGACCATGAAATCCTCTGTATACCAAAGTATTCTAGAGTCAAATGTGAGGCCATCTGTCCAACAGCTAAAGCTTGGCCGAAATTGGGTCATGCAACAGGACAATGATCCCAAGAACACCAGCAAATCTACAACAGAATGACTGAAAAAGAAAAGAATCAAGGTGTTGCAATGGCCCAGTCAATGTCCAGACCTCAACCCGATTGAAATGCTGTGGCTGGACCGTAAGAGAACTGTGCATAAACAAATGACCACAAAAACCTCTATGAACTGAAGCAACGTTGTAAAGAAGAGTGGGCCAAAATTCCTCCACAACGATGTGAGAGACTGATAAAGTCTTACAGAAAACAATTATGTGAGGTTATTGCTGCTAAAGGTGGTTCTACAAGCTATTAAATCATAAGGTGTACTTAGTTTTTCACACATGGCTTCTCCATTTTGGCTTTATTTTTGTTAAATAAATCATGACACAGTGTAATGAGTTGTTGTTCATCTGAGGTTGTATTTACCTTATTTTTAGACCTGCTAAGGAACAGATGATTGTTATTATGGTCTGATATGTAAAACCATGGAATTCAAAGAGGGTGTACTTTCTTTTTCACATGACTATATATATACATATATATACACACATACATGCACATACATACAGTATACATGTATTTATATGTAAATGTAACAGTGATTCCCCTGTTACCAGGTGTATGGTGCTGGCTACCTGCTGGTTCACAGGATGCCAAGTCATCTGCCGGTTGTAGTGGGGACGTCAGGACAGGCTTCTGGGGTTGATTATTGGTCTTTATCTCATGGTGATCAGCGCCTCCATCTGCTGCAGGCTCCAGGAATGTGGAGACAATCCCTGCAGTAGAACAAACAATACTCCTCCGGACATATTGCACGCCCAGGCAGAAGTAGATTTTATAAAAGGGTGGCTCTTTATTCTTCTCTCAGTATATAAACAGCATACACTGGATCTGCATTCACAGTACAAGATCCAGCCTTAGGATTGTCCTGGACATTCACCCCAAGCCAAGGGCACATGGGCAGTACTTGCTCTTAACTGGCTCCCTAATAGGGTCAGCGGTTAGGTAATCACTCCTCACTCCCAATAGGGAAGGGAACAGTAGGTGCTGGTACTCGGTACACCCCTGTGTGACACCTGTCTCTCTCAAGGGGGACAATTTACTGACTAAATTTAGGTGTGCAACCCCTTAAGTACCAGGGGGAAGGTCCAAGGTCTGAGCCCAGGCAGAACACAGGCCTTGGCCTCCCTCCTCCCCTGTCACTCAAGGAAGCTGCTTCTGTGGGGAAACTCCCTGGATTGGTCCTAACACTGCCCGCACTGTTACCAGGGCTTAAATGTCAGGGAGGGAAGATTAGTAGCCAATTCAGGCATCTCTATCTAGATAGATAGATAGATAGATAGATAGATAGATAGATAGATAGATAGATCTCCTACACTCGGATGGTATATAAAGTATTGAGATAAAATCACTGTCCATAATCACATATTTATACTATATGATGTATATATTATCATATATATCAATGCTGAGTACCCAATGAATCATTAATACTGTATTTTCAACAACTTGAGTTTATGTGAATGTATTTCAATTAGATTGCATCTGATAACGTGTTAAAACCTGCTTGGGAGAAAGCGCATGTAATGAGCTGTTTTCAAGTATTAAGAAGTAACTGAAACAAATCTTGAAATTTTATAGGCCACTATTATAAAGTACTAAATGGTGGATACATTTTATATGTAAAAATGTATCCTAGATATTTTTTCCCAATGACTCTGGTTTAGAAAGAGATTAATGCATGTTATTACTGTTTTATTGCATAGTTACTATAGATCTACAGAATCTTAAAGTGAAGACTTCATATTACTTGAACTGGCCTTGAGACATAAACGTGTCCCTGACTAGAAACAGAAGACACCAGTGCTTGTTTATAGAAAATCTGCTTAGTAATAAATGAATCTTATTTAACCGCTGCAGTAATACATGTGCTTAGACTGTTTATGTCTCATTTTAGATAGAATTATGATAGTGGGAAAGAGAGATAATAATAATCTACATTTAAATCAGGAGTGAACAAAAATATCAAAGACGTAGGAGCCAGCCAGGAAGTTGTAAATCAGAGGAGGAAGGGTAAGGAGAGGGGAATGGGGAGGGGGTGTCTGGCTATGACAGAAACAGACTCCCCCTCCCCCCCCTACCACTGCATCTCTATTGATTTGCATTTGGCAGAAAATAGGGAGTGGGGGTCTTGCAGCAAATATATTTCCCCTCTTTTGCCTCCTCCTGTAGGCCCAGCTTGTTGAGTGAGCAGGACAGTGCTGACTAACCTGTCATAATGGGGTGAGACCTTGTCAGCCTTGGTGGTGAATAACAGGTCAGTCAGCACTCCGCTGGCTTTACTGTATATACTCATACTGCATTGCTGCAAATCAGGTATTTTTGTGATTCCCATCTCAACCATGTTTATTTTCTAGCAATGTACTGCTTCAATATAAGTTTCTTTTTCTTATTTTGTTATCATGAAGGTATTTTAATAAAACTTAATTTAACAATTATATCCCCCTGTGAGAGAGCCTCTGGCTAATGATGTATTCCAGCAAAATGTTAAATATTTTATCAAGCTTTATCAAGCTTAGTAATGTACTTCATTTACTGTATGTGCTGAAAGAAATGCTGTTCTGTTGGCTCCATTTGAGATTTTATCTGCAGAACTGTGATTAAAGCCGAACTCTGATTTCAGGCTGGACTACAGATAGCTGAACTACAGTAAGAACAGCACACATACATGTAGAACACTATAGTAACTTGGAGTTTGTATTAGGACTTGCAGTATATAAGTCTAATATATATATTTAATATATATGTAACCCTTTTATCATACCACCCCCTAAGTGAGATAGGGGATACACTCCTTCTCGGCTACTTTCAGGTGGTTTTGGTGCTGTGACCTGCTGGTAACAAGAGGACTGAGGGCTCCGCGGTGGTGTAGGGAGAGCCAGGACAGGGAACAGGAGGGACAGATTACCTTGATATCTCTTGATGGTGCACAGCGCCTCCAGCCAGTGAGGATCCCCTGTAGATCTTCTTGGGATGGACCTCCACTGACACTCCTTCAGCCAGAGACAGGAACTCACACACAGCAATGTATTTTCTATATTTATTCATAGACAGCTCCAGTACAGAGAATGCAGTCTTCCATGATCTTTAACAGCATATATGTTCTCTTTAGATCAGATCCCTGTCTAGATAGCATAATTCCCTTCCCCATCCCAGCATGGGAGAGTCTTCTTCTTCTTCTTCTTTTTCTTCTTCCCTGAACGGATACAGATTGGCTCACACACATCAGGGGGCATTCCAACCAATATCCACCGCTCACATTGATATCCTCAGAGTTGCTAAGCCTGCCCTTGAATACTGACACATTATTCAAGGCTGTAATACACACACAGGCCTAATAAAGGATTTAACATTTCCACTGCCTGCACTAACAGGACTGACAGAGAAAAGGCCCATAAACAGAAGTAACTGCCGGGAGGCTATTTTACATATATATATTCAACATAGTTATTTTCTTTTATTAAAGTGTGATAGTGCTGATTGGTACATTGACTTGAATGGGACCAAACAGAATTATACCAACAGTATCACTGGTTAGAAAACTTTTTGAACTTTGGAATTTTGATAGCAGATTAGGATAACTTTTCTCATGTCTGCTGGTTTCCCCTTATTTCATGTGTTGTCAAATTGTTTCCTTTCTCTCTATTTATGGTTGTGTTTATTAATTCCTTATATCACATTTATCTCTCCTACATTTGGTAGAAGTAAGACTTTGTACCATCTTCCAGCTTCAATTTAGAGATTCTATGGATAGTTTATTTCTCTGGAAAATACTTCCCTCTTGATACATTGATAAATTGATACATTTTATTTTGGAAAGATTCCCTTCTCTCTTCCAGATTGTAAATCGTTTTGTCTTTAATTTTTGATGGCAATTTTGCATCATTTTAATCGCATTTTTTAAAATATTCTCTAGTTTATGTTTTCTTGCAAGTAGTGTCTCCATAATCTGCATCAGTTATGTGAAGATTTACCACTGACCTGTAATATCATAATCTTTTTCATTCAGCAGGTCTCCTTCTCTGATAGTAAAAACCAGAGAAAATACTGTGCGCTACTATCTAACCCAGAATATGGAATATAAATAAAGTGCAGTGACTAAACCACATAAATAAGTGAACAAGAAATAAATCACAATAACCACAGTGAGGGTGTATATATGAAAAAATGATATCACATAACCGTGTATTGGTAGAGGCGTCTGCTGCTATAAACACAGGGGGTGGCTCAGCACCCCCCACACTCTAGGAAATGGAAACAAAAGAGACAGCGCGTTGTGCGCTGTCTCTTTTGTTTCCTTCTCCTTCTTTGATGTTTATGACATAAGTACGTTTAATGAGCTATGTAAGGCGAAACGCTGTGGAATGGGTGTAGTTGTATAGGACATTTATTTCACTAGGTCTTGTGTCATACGGAGATTAAAATAAAATACTATGGATTCACTTAAAGTATGTATGCATACTTCTCACAATTGAAATTTTCTGTTGCATAATTCATTATTTCAATGAGAAATGTACTGGCGTATTTGTGTGTACATATATAATTGCACTCCACTGACAGTAGTATCCTGCCTGGGTGCAAACCGCTGGGGACTGGAATATATATTTATATATATTCCAGTCCCCAGCGGTTTGTAATCACTTTGTGTCATGCAAGGTCCCTTCATGGAGCACTTCACAGTGTGTATGTGGGGTATTGTGTGTGTGTGTGTGTGTGTGTGTGTGTGTGTGTGTGTGGTGGAGGGGGTTGTTGGGGTATTGTGTGTGTGTGTGGATGGAGGGGGTTGTTGGGGTATTGTGAGAGAGAGAGTGTGCGCATGAGAGAGGGAGAGAGAGCGCATGTCCGAGGGAGAGACAGAGTGTGTGAGAGAGAGAGAGCGAGTGTGCGCATGTGCGAGGAAGAGAGAGAGAGGGTGAGCGAGGGAGAGAGAGAGTGCGTGTGCGCATTGGAGAAGGAGAGAGAGAGAGAGATAGCAAGTGTGTGCCCATGTGCGAGGGAGAGAGAGAGCGAGTCTGTGCGCATGTGCGAGAGAGAGTGAGCGGGTCTGTGCTCATGTGCGAGAGAGCATGTGCGAGAGAGAGTGTGTACATGTGCAAGAGAGTGTGTGCATGTGCGAGAGAGAGAGCGTGAGTGCATCAGCGAGAGAGATTGTGCGTGCGAGAGGGTGCGTGCGAGAGAGAGTGCGTGCGAGAGAGAGCGCGTGCAAGAGAGAGCGTGTGTGAGAGAGAGTGCGTGCGAGAGAGAGTGCATGCGAGAGAGAGTGCGTGCGAGAGAGTGCGCACAAGAGAGTGCGCACGAGAGAGTGCGCACAATAGAGTGCGCACAATAGAGTGCGCGCGAGAGAGTGCGCGTGCGAGAGAGAGTGCGTACGTGCGTGCGAGAGAGGTGTGAGTGCAAGAGAGGTGTGCGTGCGAGAGAGGTGTGCGTGCGAGAGAGGTGTGCGTACGAGAGAGGTGTGCGTGCGAGAGAGGTGTGCGTGCGAGAGAGGTGTGCGTGCGAGAGAGGTGTGCGTGCGAGAGAGAGCGTGAGTTCGAGAGAGAGTGTGCATGCATGAGAGAGCATGCGAGAGAGCATGTGCGTGCGAGAGAGAGCGTGCGTGTGAGAGCGTGCGTGCGAGAGCGTGCGTGCGTGCAAGAGAGAGTGTGCATGCAAGAAAGAGCGTGCGAGAGAGAGTGTGCGTGTGAGAGAGTGCACACGCGAGAGAGAGCGCACGCGAGAGAGAGAATAAGGCCATCCTCACACCAAACTCATAATTTGAGCCAGAGAAGGGGCTACAGGTACAGTTGCATATAAAAGAATGAGTCAACTGACTTTCAACTGTACTGATACTGAAAAATATATATTGTCCTGTCACAATTATGCCTCAATTCATAGCAATGGACATGCTTGTGTTAGTTTTTTTTGGCGAGAATATGAGTATTATCAAACATCCATTGTTACTGGGGGTGTAATGTGCAAGTACCTTATTTCCTCGATTCTAAGACGTCATCGATTCTAAGACTCACCCTTGATTTAATAAAAAAAATTGGGGGGGAAAACACACTATATTAAATGTGCAGAATTTTTTTCTGGGGGGAGAGAGAGAGAGGGGGGATAGAGAGACAGAGAGGGGAGAGAGATAGAGAGAGATAGAGATAGAGATAGAGAGAGAGAGAGGATGGGGGGAGAGAGAGAAAGAGAGAGGGGGGAGAGAGAGAGAAAGGGGAGAGAGAGAGAGAGAGAGAGAGAGAGAGAGAGAGAGAGAGAGA
>WSYH01011842.1:0-15434 GCA_036426205.1 Ascaphus truei
CTCCTCTTCCTTAATGTTACTTTTATGTCTAAAGCACTTATTCCCATGATCTGTTATTTATATTATCTGTTATTTATTTGATTACCACGTGTATTACTACTGTGAAGCGCTATGTACATTAATGGCGCTATATAAATAAAGACATACAATACAATACAATACATCACTGCACGACAACACAGATAGCTAAATCATAATCCAACTACATACATGGAGACAAGAGTGATATTCTGAAGTTCAAAGCATTTATTAAAAACATCATCAGTTGCGACATAAGTTTGAAGCATAGATGACATATGCAGATCCTGCCTAGCACTCACTGCCGAGGCTGAAGTTAGCTTTCTATTCACCAAGCTTCTTACTCATAAGAAATTTACTTTTCCAAGGGTTGAATGACTTTGGGCTACCGATTTCACAGTGGCTATCCACAGAGGGATATATCTTACATAAAACCCCACTTTTATTTAGCCTGGCCCAAAGAGGATTTGGGCATCAACAGGAGCCTAACTGGGCATTGGTGCCTATTTTGACAAACACCTCAGTTTGACTTCAAAACAGGTGCGAAATGGGCATGGGTAACAATATTTACAAATTTGAAAAAGGATTTCAAGGGTTAAATGGCTTTGGTCCACCTATTTCACAGTGGCTACCCATGGAGGTGAGTCTCCTACTTAAAATCTAGTTGCATTTTGCTTGGCTCGAAAGGATTTGGGCATCAAAACAGGTGCCAAGTAAAAGTTTCAATAAGTAGCTGTAGTGCTTTAAGGGTTAAATGAGTTTGGATCCTTATTTCACATTGATTATCCACAGATGGGGCCTTTACATACAACCCATTTATATTTATATTGACCCAAAAAGGGTTTGGACATTAAACAGGTGTCAAACTGGGCATGGACAGCAATATATACCAATTTGAATAAGCTTTTGTTTCAAGGGTTACATTTATTTGGGTTACCTATCAAACAGTGGCTATTTACAGAGGGAGGTCACTCACATAATGGTCACTTGTATTTAGTGTGTCAAAAAAGGATTTGGAGATCAAAACAGGTGCTTATTTTTTATCAATTTCTATAAGTAGATGCAGTGTTTCAAGGACTAAATGATGTTAGGCCACCTACTATTTTTCACAGTGGCTATCAACAAAGAAGGATCACTTACATAAACAACAAATGAATTTAGCCTGGCCCAATAGGGCTGGGGCATTAAAACAGGTGTCAAACTGGACACAGTTGCCTATATTTAATAATTGTAATAAGTTGCTGTAGTGTTTCAAAGACTAAATGACTTTGGCACCTATTTAACAGTAGCTATTGTGATACCATCACTGTCCTCTAGGTGCTGGAATAGGGCAACAATGGGACTTTCCAGCACACAGTGAGTTAATTTCCCTAGAGAAGCCAGCAGCCGCTGCCAAATTGAGCAGGCTGAACAAGGCAGTGTTTTAAGGCAGACACACAGAGCTGCTATTGAGAGAGACTGCTGTTCCAGAGAAGGGAACAGAGAAGAGTTCTCCCCAGCTGTGGAAGTTGACACAGCCTCCCAGGCCCGCTGGACGGTGGTCACGGAGCCTACTCGGACTGCCTGGGTTGTTAATCCCAGGAAGAAGGAAGGACGAGAGACCGCGCTTAAGAGATTCTATGAACTCTCGTGGGGCTGAGCTCCCCTAGGAAGGAAGGACATGACACCACGCTGAAGCTGGGACGTATGCTCCAAACCCTCGAGTAACAGATAAGCGAAACTCTTAATTGCTGTGTGAGACTTTATATGTTCAGCTATAGTAGTACCTGTTTTGGGGTGTGTAACAGGGGATTTATCCCTGTTCACAAATGTGCCTCTAATCCAGCAGTGTGGTGGTTAACTGCTGGTAGGCAATTAACTAACACCACCTGCCTGATTAGATGGCTTAGAAAAAGCCTGTTTTGAGACAGAAATGAGACTCCTTAGCTCAACGTGTGAGCTGAAACTTTGGAGACAGAGCAGAGGTTCTTGAGTCCCCGGAGAGACTGACCAAGAGAACACAGACTAGGAGCCGACAAATAAGACTTTAAACCGGGATGCTTGACATTTTCTGTGCCACACACGGGTGCGGTTCCAGGAGAGCAGAGAGCTCCCCTCTACAGCAGCCGAACAGATAAGACTTTATTAACAAGACTTTTGATATCTGTTCATTCATGCTATTGTGTTTGGGGCTGGGAGACATGCTTATTAAGGGAGCTGGAATTGCATAGTATTTCACTAGAAATACTCCCAAGTGAAAGAAGCTTTTGTTTCCCCCTTGTGGATGGTTTCCTGATGTTAAGGAAAAGGCACAATAAAGCCCTTGTTATAATTTCACCTTACAAAAGCTCTCCATGTGTGTACCTTCTGTGAGGTCCTCTACCATATGGTGTGCCGAACGTGGGACGAAGGTCGTTTTGAAGTTAGAACAGGACCGGAGATTTTTTCTGTGAAAATTTTTTATGCTTTTGTCTACAAAACGTTGTCTGAGCAACTAAAAAAAAATAATCTCTCATGCAGCAGAGACCAGAGAGTAAGTGATACACACCATGCACTGAAAACCTACAAAACAACAAGATGGACCTTTCCCCCAATCCCAGGCAGGAGAGAGACCACATGCTGAAAGCAGCAAACCTTGATTGCCTATCACCAAAGTGTAAGTAGTGTTCATTGAAAATAGGGTTTTGCCTTCCCGCCATAGTCAGGTGGTTAAGAAGGGAGTCAGCCCTTAAAAAAGGGATAGGTGTTGTGTTGTTTTTTCAAAAAGTTCGCTAACAGTGAATAAGATGGTGGACCACGACGTTACTGATTTTGCAAATAAAGGTTGGCCACACCCGCATACGGACTACAGATGGTGAAGGGAGTAAATAATGCCAATAAAGTGGAAAATTGTGATGAACTGTGCTGAGCAGGGACATTTTTTAGCAAATCAAATGCTTAGGTTGTAAAATTGCTACAGGGGAAACAGGGATTGGCTGAACTGTGAAAATGTTATTTCCAAAGCCCATTCTGATGTTGAGTCACCCTGACCGGAGTGAAAGAAATATCCACTGCAAAGAATGTATTTTTTCTGCAGTAAAAAAAAGTCTGTATCACTATATATCTGGGAGCAAACAGACACCCAAAAGTGGTGAATGGGAATGCTCATAATACCCAAAGATGAGATGAAAATTACTGACACTCCAATCAGAAAACCAAATTCTGTTGTGCTGAAGCCGAGGAATACCTAGCAGTAAATGGTGTGACTGTAAAGCAAAACGGAAGTTTTTACCTAGCAACTACACATTTAGTCAAGTAAATGCGTGTTAAAGCCAACGGAAGTTTTTTACCTAGTAACTACACATAGCATACCTAAGGAGATTACACATAAGCAAGTTAATGGTGTAAGCAAAATAGACGTTTACCTAGTAACTGCACAGCACTGCGTGAATTGTGGAACTTACCCAAGAAGAAAGTCTACAGAGATGCCTGTGAGAGCTACGACCTCTACAAGCAAATATGCCCACTGTAGGACTACACAATTGGGGGTTCTAGCAAATACAGTGGCAACAGCTGTAAAAGCGCCTCCTGAGGTCAGGAAGAAAATTACACCTGATAGCCTAAAAATGGAGACAAGATTGCAGCGTTTCCTGTAATGAACCTACCCACGGCAAGAGGGCACTTCCAGTCCAAAAAGAGGAAGAATCTCTTACGGGGAACCCGACACCGAGTCACATCCACAAAACACCCCAAGGAATGGATGGGGGTGCCTGAACTCGGCAACAACAGAAGACCGCCCTCTATGATGACGAAAATGGTCGACAAGAGATAAAGAGCGGAAAGCGCAGAGCGCAGATCACCCAATTATTTCTGTCAGCTAAAGCAAACTGCAACAAAAGCCTGGCGTATATAATTAAACGTGCTAAAGTATCAAATAAAGTAGGAGACCCCAGTATTCCGATGAACCGAGTCATCCAAAACAAAAAAAAAAGAAGGAAAAAGAAAAGCGGTTCTTCAATTACCGTGGAGGAACAAAGACACGTCCGCAGATCCTGTGAGAGGAAAAGGGGGACCGAGTTGCCTGCAGCCTAGAGAAAAATGGACGGAATTCGTCCCGCGGGTTAACCGAGATATCCAGAGGGCCCAAGGCAGAAGTCGTTGTACCCAAAAAGAAAGGATGGTCTGGTCCGGTAACAACAGTGAGGACACCATCAAACCAACCATCCCAGGGAAAGTGGAGCCGGACCAGGGAGTGTGAGGACCCTGACCAGACATGAAGAAGTGCCCTGGAAACAATGCCAGGCATGCACGGATGATATGCTCCGTGAACAATTGAAACAAAAGAGATGGTTAACAGAGTACAGAAAAAAACGTGAGGCTACAAAAAGATGTGCTCACAATTATCTGTAGCCAAGGACAGAATTGGACGATTCAAGACGTGAGCTAGATACTGCAAATCGCTACTATTTCGCCATGGATGAAAGCAGAGCCATCGTGATAAAATGGTGGCTACGCTAAAGCGGAGTATGAGGAGACACTCGAAGCGAGATGACAGTCTTCCAGCAAGAGGTGCACACTCTTCGCATAGAGCTAATGCCTAAACAACAGGAGGTGAACAGTGTCCGGATATAGGTGGACGTATCTCAGAAAGAGGTTCAGACCACTCGCAGAGCACTGGATGCCTACATCATGAGACCAACAGCTGCCGCACAGACTGGAGTTCCAGAAAGGGAACTACACAGTCTCACTGAGGAGCTGGACATTTCAAGGAATAACTATCCTACCATCTAATACAGATCTCAGTCTCTCAAGAAGGACTTCAGACCTCGACCTAGAGAAGGAAGTCTCACGCCAGGAGACTGTCATTCTCAAAGCAGTGTGTAATGAAGAGCGAAGACTGCAAAGAGGCCCTGAATAATACAGAGACTGAAAAAAGGAGAAAATTCACAATATAAAAAGAGAAAACTTAAAACTGAAAGAAGAAAATTTTTCAGTTGACAGACGAAGTCAAGGAAAAGTTTGGACGCAGTAGCACCGACGCAGAACCAACTGCAAGTGTCTTTGCTACACAACCTCAGTATGCTGAGGGGAAGCAGCAAACGCTGCAGGAAGAAAAGCTGCAGGCTGCTAAAGAGGTACGAGCGCTGCAGGAAGTCTGGATACCCAGTACATCCCCACAGAGCAGGTATGAGATAGCTAAGCCATGCTGCATGTCTTTAGAGCATCATTGGAGGCGGAGCTTCGAACCATGAGGATCTCTGTATGAGAGGGAGCGTGAGAAGGCTCAGAGAAAACTGAGCAAGAGGTGGTGAGACAGAGAGACTGTTCCTTCCTTGAGTCAGTACTCCAAGGAGGAAGGAAAACAGACGCAACGGCAACTTAATGACAAAAATTACAGAGCTCCAGAATATGAAGGAGGACACTGATACAGACTCAGAGAAAGCAAAGTGCGCAGATAAATTCCCTGAGAGAGACTTGCAAGACGCCTCAAACAGGTGAGACTGATTGCAGACCATTAACTTACAGATTCCTCCAATACGGAAATAAAATGTATTTGTCTTGCCCAAGCACCGGTATCCCACAGTAACTAATGCCCGTGAGGACAAGAGTACAGTGAGAGTTGGGGACTCCACGCACCTTCAAAACAAGATAGAAGTTGGATCCACCTAAGAGAAGCATAGCCAAACCTACAGCTGCCCAACAGGCAACAACAGAGGTAGGAGTGCCGAATCAAAGCAGAAAATCCTTAGTGAGGAAGCTAAAAAAATAGGACGCTCTCTGGAAAAGGAGGTGGAGGTGCAACTCAGTCCCAAAGATGCTGAACTGGCGACTCGTGGTGTGGAGGAGGTGCAGAAAGACCGCTTCAAAAGCGAGGAAAACTCTACGGGCTTAGTCCTAATGCTCTACAAACTGTTGCCATACAGTTTGTCTACCAAAGGGAGTGCCCGAGCAATGGAAATCTATGACCGCGCACTCTGTAAAAGACTTTACTTGGAAAAAATCCTCCCGAGCGACTGAGGAGTGCTGATTTCAAGCACCTTCGGGAGGAGACAAAAAATAAACTGGAAAAGGGCTCCAATCCCAGCGGGACAGGGGCTCTCTTTCTCCATCCACTCTCATTCAAGTCACAAAGAGACTCGAATGAGAGTGGAAGGATGGGCTTTGGCCGTGGTAAGCCCGAGCTTCCAACAAACAGGGGAGGTATGTAACAGGGGACTTATCCCTGTTCACAAAGGTGCCTCTTTCCAGCAGTGTGGTGGTTTTAACTGCGTGGTAGGCAATTAACTACACACCACTGCCTGATTAGATGGCTTAGAAAAAGCCTGTCTTTTGAGACAGGAAATAGACTCCTTAGCTCACGTGTGAGCTGAACTTTGGAGACCGAGCAGAGGTTCTTGAGTCTCCCAGGAGAGACTGACCAAAGAAACACAGATCTCTGGAGCTGACAATAAGACTTCTAAACCTGGATGCTGACATTTTGTGCACACACGGGTGCGGTTCAGGAGAGCAGAAAGCTTCCCTACAGCATCCAGCTAACGATAAGATTTATTAACAAGACTTTTTATTATTGTTCATTCATGCTATGGGTTGGTGGCGGGGAGACATGCTTATCTAAGGGAGCTGTGAATTGCATAGTATTTCACTAGAAATACTCCCAAGTGAATAGAAGCTTGTTTCCCCTTGTTTGGATGGTTTCTGATGTTAAGGAAAGGCACAAATAAACGCCTTGTAGTTATAATTCAACTTACACTAAAAGTCTCCAATTGTGTACCTCTGTGAGCGTCTGTCTACAGGGTGGTAACCAGCTTAGCTGCCCATCCAGTAGGTAAGGGTTAAAGCTTAAGGTGTAGTTAGTCTCCTAATAGGAGAAGAAGTTTATTTTATGATTTCGTTTTTACTTAAAGGAACAGTGGGCAAGTTAGTGTATTATTCATCCCTGTAGATAAACCCCACATAGAGAAATATTATGTTTCCTGCCTTAATCTGGGACTAAATGATGCTACAACATAGTGTGGGCATCACACTATCCACAGAGGGGAGTCCCTTACGGAAAAAAACTTGTATTTACCCTTTTCAGAAATTGGATTTGGGCATCAAAAAGGGTGCACAACTTGGCATGGGGGCTTATTTTGAAACATTTTCATTATCATGGCGAGTTTGCCCTGCAGCTCCATGTGCTGGGCAAAACATGGCATTTGGTATCACAGGCAGATAACCTCCATTATTCTGCAGAGGCCTACTGAATTAATAGCAGATACAGGATCTAGAACCAATGCTAACATAGCAGTCATGACGCTAGTAATCTGCCATGCAACAGTGTCTGCAATCAAACTTCGTTCCTCTTTTAAAACAACTGTTTGACTGATATTTGTTTGCGACTGTGACGAAGCGGCCTGTAGGCGAGGTCAGACAAGATTCCACACATGCAATTTTTAGGGTAAAGCAAACGTTGAGTGGTTTTATTCTCCACAAAAAACAACTGAAACATTAGAGCTACTGCCCTTTTAAGGCAAAACCTAAGTCATAAATGAAACACCTATTCCCCTTAGGGAAACTAAATATACGTTTCTCCTGCCCTTTCTAACTGAGTCGCCACCTAAGCTTGTTACCAACTCCAAAACATATAAACAATATTAGCAAGACATGGAACAATAGAGAAATTCATATCTGTGGTTCTGTACCGGCATCTTCGATTTGTCCAGGCACTTTAAGACGCAGGCGGTGAAGTCCTGCTGCTCCCAGTAAGTCCTTTTTTCTCTATCTGTGCAGGCTTCTCTGCTATTTGGGGCTTTGAGTTCCCCACTGTTGCCAGGCAAAATCCTCTGGTCAACAGCCTGGATCCCTGCGGGCAGAAGGTCTGTGATCTGTGATCCTCTCACAAAACCTCCAACAGGGACACTGACAGGTTCTCATTTCCTGCCTTTTATACCTGTTCAATCAGGAGTTTCCATCTCACCTGCAGGAAACCCAACACCTAGCACAGTCTCCTGCCGTGTAAAGGGAGTTTAACCCCTTGACTCCCTTACATACCTTCTCCCTCAGACTGTAGCCCCGCGTACACTCGGCCATTTAAACGTCCCCCCCTTCTCGGTAAATAGCTCGGCCTCACAGGGGAATCTTTTGGACTCTTTTCTGCTTCTTCCTCGATTTCCAATTGAAGAGGTTTTCAACCTTCTCTCCAATCTTTTCTGGGTCCACCTTCCAGCTGGATCCATGGGCTTGGTTCTCCTTGGTGAGACGTCTTTTGCCAAGCACCTTTTTACTCCAACCAGACACTCATTTTTTTTTCTTTGCTGCAATTACCGTGCTTTCTAGGCCTGCAGAACGGTATTTCGCCATCTCCTCTTCCATGTCAGTCATACCTTTGTTTGTTGTCTGCTGGGCAGCTGAAGGTTTATCTAATGCTTGTTCAGGTGCTTCAAACTTAGCAATCTCTTTTTTGCTGTATAGTAGTGTCCTCAGCTCTCACTGCACCCTTGTCTTCATGGGCACTAGTCTCTGTGGGATATAGATGCTTGGGCAGGGTCAATACCTTTTTCCTGTAGTGGAGACAGCTGTACCTTACTGGTCAGCAGAGCCTCACTGTGTTTTAATTCTGTAATCATTTTCTCCAATGTCATCTTTTCAGACTCCAAGGTTTTACCCACTGATCGTAATGTCTTTGCATACTCTTCTCTCAGTCTTTCGAGCTCTTCTACTTCTAGGCTTTTCTCCCTTTTCAAAACGTTCAGTTCATCTATGAGAGAATCTTGTTTCTTACGTACCTCTCACGATACTGCTCTCAGATCTTCCATCAGCTCCTGTTGCTGGCTCTCAGCATGCATCAACACATCCTTCATTTCGTTTAGGAACTCTGACTTCATCACGTCCAGGACCTCTGCCAATTCTTCCGCTAGGTTTCCATCAGCTTGCCTTTCCCAGGTTTCTTTCTCCTGGTCATACTGACTGTTGGAGATGGAGCAGCATCTCTGCTCCTCTAGCTCTTGCTTCGGTTTCTGCACCTTTTCGTGCTCCCTCTCTGTAAGGAGTCAGAGAACATGTCCCCTGCAGCATGTTCCCTCCTGACCTGCTGCTCCACACACCTCCACGCCACTTAGAGTGCGCGCGCACACAGAGGACTTTGTGCACTTCCATGGAGCTTGGCTCCGCCCCCGCTTGCAACGCGTGTCCGTCACGCACGGCGTGCACACATAACGTTCGTGCACCGCACCCCAGCTGCGAGTCAAATCACGTTATAACTCCCACCTGTCTCCTTCACCTCACAGCCAATCTCTGCCTCCGCAGAGGCCGTTCCTCTGCTCCACCCCCCTATCTCATTGGTTGCAAACCTCCATATATGCTCAGCCATTCCTCTCATTCTTTGGCTTAGCATAGTTCAATGTTCCTTGTATTCCCATGTTCCTGTTCCTGTTCTGCCTGCCTTGCTTGTCTTGTCTGCTGTTTGCTCTCTCGTGTACCAAGCCGGCTTGACTCAGGACCCCTCTATGGATACCAACCCAGCTTGACCTAGGACCCTTCTCTGGATATTGAAACCGGTTTGCCTCTGACCATCCGTACATCTCCATCCCTGATCACAGCTCCTGGACACATTACCATTCTACTGGCTCCAAACCCCTGACCTCGGCACCCCGGACACTGACTATTCTCATGACTCCGACCTCCGACCCCGGCAAGTATTCAGACTAACCCACTCTCTCCAATCCAGATCCAGCTACCTTGACTATCCACTCTCCAGGTGTGCCTCTGCTGCTGTGAGTGGCGCAGTTTATACTTTCCCACCTCAGTACCGGTGTCCCGCCTTGTTCGTGGTGAGCGCAAGCGTTACACTCTCATACTGCTCTGCGGGGACACAAAGGGCACTCAGATTCTCATTCCTGTAAGGACACGCCTCTTATGAGTTCCCTGGGTCCTTGCACTCCATACATCCAATGGACATCTTGCCCTTGTGTCTTGCTGTCGCTGAGCAGCCTGGACTTCAGCAAACCATCAGTTAAACTTTTGCATCCTCCTTTTCTTCCAGAAACAGTACCTCGCGCAGGTCACCGTCGGTATTAGTTTCTCTGCTTCTGCGCAGCTTCGCATCAACTCTTTCACACTTTTCCTGCCTATAATCCAATCACATCTGGTAGTCCTATGCGGTGTGGCAGTCTTTACTTCCAGAATCAGTACCGCTCGTGGGTCACCGTCTATATTCATTTCCCTGCGCAGTTTCGCAGTTCCAGCAATTACACCTGGTAGTCCTATTTGGTTTGACAGACTTTACTTCCAGAATCAGTACCGCTGGTGGGTCACAGTGTATTCACTGCTTCAGCGCAGTTTTTTTAACACACACCTTGTGGTGTAGACTTCAATCCCAGAATCAGTACCTCTTGTGTGCCACATTTTGTAACCGTCTTACTTGCTTTGCTTCCAGAATCAGTACCGCTTGTGGGTAACCGTCTGTTGTGCAACCCTGTTTTTGTTGCTTAATCCAGCGCAGTGATCCTTGACCTTCTGCTTGGATTTGAGGCTCTTTATTCTGGTGCCCTCTGTATACATTTCTTCTGCCAACCTCTGTAGACACTGCATCCCACTTCTAACACCATATGTGACAGAGCGGTCAGACAAGATTTCACACATGTAATTTTTAGGGTAAACCAAACGTTGAGTGATTTTATAATAAAACATTGGGGCTACTGCCCCTTTAAGGCAAAACCTAAATCATAAAAGAAACATCTATTCCCTTTACGGAAACTAAATACATGTTTCTCCGGCCCTTTCTAACTGAGTGGCCAGCTAAGCTGTTTACCAACCCCAAAACATATAAACAATATTAACAAGACAGGGAACAATATAGAAATTCTTATGTGTGGTTCTGGTCCGGCGTCTCCGAATTGTCCAGGCACTTTAAGATGCAGGCGGTGATGTCTTGCTGCTCCCAGTAACTCTTTTTTTCCCTATCGGTGCTGACTTCTCTGCTATTTGGGGCTTTGAGTTCCCCACTGTTGCCAGGCAAAATCCTCTGGTCAACAAGCCTGGATCCCTGCGGTCAGGAGCTCTGTGATCTGTGATCCTCTCACAGAACCTCCAACAGGGACACTGACAGGTTCTCATTTCCTGCCTTTTATACCTGTTCGATCAGGAGTTTCCATCTCACCTGCAGGAAACCCTTGTTCAGTCTCCTGCCCTGTAAAGGTAGTTTAACCCCTTGACTCCCTTACAGCGATCAATAGAGCAATTAAGTTATGAAGAGGCCTTTGCCTTAGACCAGTGTTTTTCAACCTTTTTTGGTTAAGGAACCCTATAATTATAGTGTGAAATTGTGCAAACTCCCAACCCTCTCTAATAGCGCGTCTGAGATCAGATGCATTATAAGGAACCCCAACCATCTCTCATAGCGTGTATGAGATCAGATACATTGTAAGGAATCCCAACTATCTGTAATA
Source organism: Ascaphus truei (assembly GCA_036426205.1). NCBI lineage: Eukaryota > Metazoa > Chordata > Amphibia > Anura > Ascaphidae > Ascaphus > Ascaphus truei. Next base: position 11,403 of record WSYH01011842.1, read on the forward strand.
GCGCATCTGAGATCAGATGTATTGTAAGGAACCCCAACCCTCTCTAATAGTGCATCTGGGATCAGATGCATTGTAAGGAACTCCAACCCTCTTTAATTGCGTGTCTGATATCATATACATTGTAAGGCACCCAACCCTCTCTAATAGTGCTTCTGAGATCAGATACATTGTAAGGAACCCCAACCCTCTCTAATAGCGTTTCTGAGATCAGATGCATTGTACATTCTTCTGTATTTGGTACAATTTTCAAATGACCTGAAAATGGCAGGGAACCCTATATGGATGTCTGCGGAACCCAAGGGTTACTACGCACCTCGGTTTAAAGCCCTGCCTTAACATACTGTCTGGTATTCTTGAGAAGACATAAGGGTATCAGGTATTGATTTTGGTCATTGATGATTTGGGGTTAATAATTCTGATGAAAATTATCTACCAATGCTAATACTACTAGTTTATGCTGGACTATTCCTCTCCTCCAACCAACAGAAAATGTTGGCAAGAAAATGAAAGACAAAAACATTTGTATGTAATATAGAGAGCTTACAGAAGGTCCCTACAAATTGCACTCAAAGTACATATGGTAAATATAATATGGTGATTCAATAATCACGGAATCATAATATTCCTAAATGAGGAGTATCAATATATACCTCATATGTACCACTAACAACGAATTTGTCATATAGAAAATGCTATATCTCCCACTTTTTACGTTGAAAAATAATAAAGTTTTATTATAAAGACATCGACGAAAGTGATTATTTATTATTTAGAGTGAGGGTTAAAAATCCCCATTAGTGAGACCGCTAGCTACTACTACCCAGTAAGGTAAGTATTGTATCTAAATAGATTAGGTAGTAACACTATGTACCTGGAACCAGCTATTAAAGTACTACTCAAAACTTAAAATATTCTTGTCCTAGGGGTTAAACCTAGTTATTCGGTCCAATACGTATACTAGAGTGCCACAGCCCCTCTGGTACATCACAATTTACCCTAGCAAATGAACAAAAACCCCATAACTTAGTTGCTATGCCATGGGACCCCTGGTATGCCACACACCATGATGTAGTAGACATGTCATTGAGTGCCCAAAGAGTTAACACAGCAAAAAAAAGCTTACCTGAAACAGGGGGTCCAAAAGAGCTGATCCATGGTCCTCAAATCACCTGTAATTTGTTGCCATGTCTTAAAATAAACTACAAACATGATCACCAATAGAAAACCGACACAGCTTTTTATTGACCGCCAGAGCTATACCTGTTCCCATGGACAGGAAGTATTCTCACTTGGTGGAAAAAACCCTTTGTCGCTTGGGAACTAGGTGGTTCACGGAAGCAGGGGGAACATGGTTCAGATAAGCTAATCAATTTACAAAAATTGTGAATTGCTGGGACTGCTGCTTTAAGAGGTCCTCGGATTATTCTAACACTATGCGAGGAAACAGCAGTGTCAACAAGAACGCTGCAGTTTTCAGAAAGGTAGATTCAAACTAATACTACTTTGATTAAGAGTAAATAACGTCATTAATACTTTTATTAAGAACTAGAGCTGCTAATTTCCCATCTCCCTGTGCAGTTTTTTAAAGCATGTTCCAGCTATATGATTATAACGTCAGTACCACACACATACAAGGAATTCTGGGTGTTGGATCGGCCCAAGTTTCTTGATCCCTTCACAAGGGGACTACCTGGGGTTTCAACCAACTTCATGTCACAGCTTGCACAGTTTAGTTTAAAGATGGAAATACCATGCTAATGAAACCATTAATTACACCAGTTTAGTCTTCATTGCCAAAACATGACATATTCGCATTACAATGAGCTACATATTAAGGTTCTGAAAAGTGTATATATATACAGTGTTCGACAAACCTATACATTTGCTCGCCCCGGGCGAGTGGATTTAACCCCCGGGCGAGTAAATATTGGCCCAAGCAGCACACGTTTGGTACTAGGTGGCGAGTAGATTTTTTTGTGTGGCGAGTAGATTTTTTGGTGATTTGTCAACCACTGTATAATCTATCGATATATATATATATATATATATTTATATCTAATATATATATATGAGAGAAAAGAGAATAAAAAAAACAGGCGCACACCTAGTGCATTAAAGTAAAACAATCATTTTATGGAACATTAAAAAACAGACAAATGCCCACTCACAAATCAGAAGATAATAAAGAGCATTTATGAGATTGGCCCTCATAAGCCACTGGCAGCGTCTCAATCAGCAATGGAGTCTTCTCCTACACACGTGTTGCGCAGTCTCCTTCGCCGGAAATGACGTCCTCCCGGCGTGTGTCCCGCAACAGGAAATCCCTCCGGGAACCAAGGACTATGTCTGCTTCGTTCTTGCTGTTGTACCACCAAGGATAGTGGAAATCTGCCAGCTCCTTCTTGTATGGCTCGCCGCTCTCAATGCTGCATCCACAATATACTGTGTTCAGTGGGAAAGTGCCTCCTCCGTCTCAGCCACGCCCTACGCGTTTCGTCATCAAGGATGACTTCATCAGGGGATACCCATTGGTTGTGACCCCACAGTATTTATAGACAGGTTAATTTGCATACATAATTGAAAGATAACTATTGCATCACTAATTACATGATTTCAAACCTTCCATAGATATGGTGTTTCCTTATTACATTGATTGCTATGGAAAGGTTTATGAGAGCACCACTGTTTTTGCAAAAGATGAAACATAGCTCATTAATATAGCAGTTTTATTTTATTTCAATAAATGATCAAATGATATTAAGAGGATATTTTAAAATAAAAATTTAACTAATAGATGATTTAAAATAACAATTATGATGTCCAGAGGGGGTTAATAATATATATTTTAAAGAAATTTTAAATTTTAAATAAAATTTTAAAATAAATTTTTTTAGAGTTCTACAAAAAAAAAAATATATATTTTGGAGAATATATATTTATTTAATTAGTGATATTAAATTCAAAAATCAAGAAATTCTAAAAAACTCAAGAGTTGGAGAATATAGGTGACAGTGAATACAAGACCACCCCGTATCCCACTTGATAATTAACATATGAATCATTTTAGGTTTAAATACGATTATATACCTGTTTTTATTCATTGCAGAAAGAATGAATACCAAGGATTGTTGTTGAAGTCAGAGGAACAGCAATAGTTGTTGTTGACAAGGACAGAAGAAATAACAATACGATATGTAGTATATATGTGTATTATGTATATAGTGGAGTGAATGTGAAAGATGATATGTTTGTGATGGTTGGACTATGTATGTGAATAAAGTGTAGTACAGGCATACCCCGCTTTACATACACCGACTTTACGTACACTCGCAAGTACGTACATTTATTTTTAATTACACCATACCCCTGTGTACGTACGCATGCTTCGCGACTACGGACACCAGGGGGCGGGGTGCGTGCGTGCGCACCTCTCATCAATACTGCAACCTCCTTCACTGTGGTCCCTAACTGAGCGGGAGTGTAGGTAAGGGGGAACGGGGCCAGGTGGCAGGGGGAACGGGTAGATCGGGCAGCAATCAATCAGCAGCTATAGCAGTGATTCCGCCCGCACTGCAGCTCCTGGCTCTTCTCCCTCCACTCTCCTCCCTCCTCCCTCCTGCTCTCCTCCTCCCTCCTCCCTCCTGCCCCTCCCTCCTCAGATCTCGATCTAGCCTGCTGCTGCTGCTGCTGCTGTAGAACGGAACTTTGCATGTGAGTTACGGGCTACGGGGGAGGAGGAGGTCCTCTTCTACTGAAATTCTGTGCTTGTGTGTGTCTGTGTCTGAGTGTGTGTGTGTTGTGTTGTTGGGGTTTCGTGTGTCTTGTGTGTGTGTGTTCTGAGTGTGTGTGTGTGAGGCTGTCTGAGTGTTGTGTCTTTCCTCAGTGTGTGTGTGTGTGTGTTGTGTGTGTGTGTGTCTGTGTGTCTCTCTCAGTGTGTGTGTGTCTCTCATGTGGTTGTGTTCTCTCAGTTGTGTGTTCTCCATGTGTGTGGTGTGTCTGGTGTGTGTGTGTCTGTGTGTCTGATTGTGTGTC
>WSYH01011843.1:0-19977 GCA_036426205.1 Ascaphus truei
TATACACACCAATATACAACTAAATGGTTAAGGATTACAGAAAAATGCAGAAATTACAACATTACATCTCAATCTTTTGATTGAATCAGTTCTTTTTTTGGCATCTATTATAGTTTTCTTTTGATAATTTTTTTCTTTGAACTTGTTGATTAATATTTGAGATTGTTCTTCACAGTCTTCTGATTTAGTACAGTTTCTTTTGATCCGTCTTAGTTGACCGTAAGGAATATTTTATATCCATCTTGGATGATGACAACTCTCATTGGATATATAATTATTACAGTCGACAATTTTAAAATAAGTTTTTGTCATAATTTGTTGATTTTCAATATATATATATAATTAGGTATAAAAATAATTAGGTCAAATTAAAGTTTAATTTGGAAAGGTAATGAACATATATGGAAAAACATTGGTGCTCTAAACATCCCGGAACCAAAATACAAATAAATCCATATAATGAAGATACATAGGCGGGGGTAAGCTACTGTGTGAGATAGTAATTCAAATGCACCTGTAGATATCTTCCTGAAGACCACAGTGAATAGAAGGTGACCCCCCTCCTCTGAGTCTCATTGGAGACAATAATATTCACCCAGATAAGTAGCCTTGGTAACGAATCCAAGAATAATTCTTGTACCTTACCCACTCTTGGCGCCAATGAAAGTCTCTTGATGGCGTGTCCAGCCGCAGATGAAGGTAAACCAGCTAGAAAAAATGTGCAAATAGCACACAGCAGCGCACTGCCAATGATGAGGAATACAGGTATATAAAAATAGAGGATTTAATGCCCAATCATAATGACAAGCAAGGGGTTAAGACCCTCCTATGCGTTTCACACAATAGTGCTTTATCAAGGAGTACGCACTATTGTGTGAAACGCGTAGGAGGGTCTTTACCCCTTTCTTGTCATTATGATTGGATTCGTAATGAGGCTGTTTTAGAAGTTTTTTTTAATTTATTAATAACAATAATTTTAATTTACATTTTACCTCAAAATATAGCACATCAGAAGTGGAATTTTTAGACCTAATTATATATATTGAAAATCAACAAATTATGACAAAAACTTATTTTAAAAGTGTTGACTTTATTTAGATAGATGTAATTTTTGGTGGTGTTTGCAATAGTTTATTTCAGGGGGGGGGGTTGCTTTTTAATAGTGCCTTATTTTTGGTAGTTAGATTTTGGATGATGGGGGTTGCTTAGAATTTTAAATGTTTTCACAATGGTTTGGTTTTAGGAATTGAATAGTGAATTGTGTAATTGATTTAGATTTGATTGTAATTGATTTTGGATTGGATTAATTGACCGTAATTTTTTTCTGTTTAGTTCTTGCTTTGCTTTTATTTGATTGTTTGGATGGCATTATTTCTTGTTTGTAATTGTTTCTTTTATTTTGAACATTGATTTGACATAGTGTTTCATGATGCACAGATTAAATGCATTATGTACACAGGGACCCAGACCCCCGTGAGAACCACCCAAAGGCCCCCATAAACCTGTGGCGCTGACCCGTGGTCCCCCAGACACCCATGGGCCTACCCGTAGACCCCATTTGGGGTCCATTTTGGGCCCATGGTGACCCCCAGACCCTGGGGTACTGGTGCACTGTGGGGCCTGCGGACACCTGTCAGGAACACTGGGGACTACCGTAGGTCTGGGGTATTAACCCAGTATGTAAAATAATAAATCATGTTTTTATGGGGGGCACGGGGGATGGGTGGGTTACGTATTGTTTATTAAATATAGTAATGTTTACTCTGTTGCTGCTCTATTGTTTTTATTGTGGGTAGTGGGGGTGTGGGAAGGGGGTATTGTCCCCAAGGGAGGGTGGGTAGGCTACCAGGGTGGGTAGTGGGGGAGGGTGGTTAGGCCTTTCGAGTGAGTGGTTGTCGGAGGGTGGGTTAACCCCTTTATTACTATAGCAGTTACTAACTGCTAAGGTAATTAAGGGGTTAGGGGACATTATAATGGCTCTTTTTATTCTTGAGTATGTTTTGCAGCACCGAAGGGGGACATGGACGGTGATGAGAATGAGGACGGCCTTCATCGTGGCAGCTGGGCAAGGGTGAGTGTAAGATGTATTTATTTTATTTATTGTGATAAATGTATTTGAAATGGGCAAATGCACTATTATCCATATGTGGATATAGTAATTTTGCCCATTACTGTAGTGTATGTGTTATGGGGTAGGGGGGTGTATTTATTTAAAAGTATTGATGTATTTTTTTATTATTTTTGGGGCACAGAATTGTTACTGCAGGCAAGCGGGGACCCCCAGGCACCCATCGGACCACCCGAGGGCCACCGCCAGCCCATAGTATCATTCCAGTGCATTCAAAAAAATAAACACGGTATACTAGGGGGATATAGGGGTTTTTGGGGGCACTGGGGGTGTGTGTGTTGTGTATTGCAATGTTTATTGTGGGCAATTGTCCCCAATAAACATGCAATTGTGACTTAACCCCTTCATTGCCTTAGTGGATAGCTGCTATGGTAATGAAGCTGCTTTAATGTATTTTTGATAATAGTGTGCAGGAGCTACAGGCCCCAGTATGGGGCATCGGGTGCCAGTATCCCATTGTTTACATGTCACACGTCGCGTGACGTGGATGCAATAAAAATGGCGGTGACACTGGCACCCGATGCCCCATACCTGGTCCTGTAACTCGGGAAGCAGGGGGTCCCTGAGCCAGAAATCAATGCGGTTCAGCTCAGGAGACCCCCTGCTCCTGTACACTATTATTAAAAATGACATTAATACAGATTAACTACCATAACGGCTATTCGCTAAGGCAATGAATTTTTTTTTATTGATATATGTGTTTTGACTCTAGTGTAGGTGTTCAGGGGGTCTGCGGAGCTGAACCTCATTGGTTTGAGGTCTGGGGACCCCCTGCTTCCCGAGATACAGGCCCCGTTATGGGGTGCCGGTATCTCCTGTGCTTTGTTTACATCCCAGGGTCACGTGATCGGTACATTTAAATGCAGAGGGATACCGGCACCCCATAACGGGGCCTGTATCTCGGGAAGCAGGGGATCCCCGGACCTAAAACCAATGCGGTTAAGCTCTGGAGACCCCCTGCACATCTACACTATGAATAAAAACTTTATTAAAAAGATTTATTTTTTTGCCGATATTTGCGCAGAGACATTGGCGGATCTCTCTCTGTTGCAGGCTGATCTCGGCACGGGAGCCTTTCTCGGCTGTCAGACTGTCTCGTCACCGGCAACTCACCATGTTTGGAAATGTTGTTCTTGCAGGGATTCGCCAGGGATTCGGGCATTCCTGCATACTGCGAGGGCAACACGCAAAAAACATGGCGAATTCAAACCCCTGCCGAAAGCACTTTTTCGCCGGTTAGTGCAAGACCCCTTTAGTGCGCGTCTCTTACAGACAGGTGCAACCTGGTAGGATTCACACAGTGTGAGTCCCATTCAGACGCAGGGACCCCCGCTCTGTGTTAATTCAGATGGGCCATTAAGACTCCTTGCTGCGACCATGAGCACACGCGAGCACAGATGAAAAAAATACGATACCGCAGGAGATTTAGGGTTGGCATCAAGATCCACTATAGTGCTGCATCAGTACAATCTATGCTGTCACCAAAGAATGTCTAGGCATTTCAGTAATCTCTTTACTTATCCATTAACATTCACGGCATAGCTCAAATTAGATGCTTCATACCATAATATTGCCAATATCCACCATTTCCTCTGTAAAACTACAATACCACAAAAACTCTAATAAATGCCATTATTCTCTCCTGTCTGGATTGTTGTAAATGTAGCCAGGTCACCTGCTGGCTATTATTCTGCCCCCTGTACAGACAGTAAGCCCTGGTACAATCAGGTTGCCAGTAGTTGATAAGGGGTTTTCCCCCTCCTTGGTACTGCACTTGAGTGACAGAAGGAGGTGGTGACATCAGGCCTGAGCACATCCAATCATGGAGCAGACCTGGTGCGCTCATCCCGGCTGTACTTAATGGCAGTACCGGCCCAAATTCAGGAGTGCCTCTACCCACTTGAGAGGAGCAGGTCACACAACCAAGAGCCTGACTCTGGACTTTTCTGGTCCTCTTCCCTCTAGGGAAGAGTGAGTGTGTACCAAACCTCTGCCATTGGGACTGCTGCGGGTTCCCTTGGCCTGTGTTGAAGGTCCATGGACCGGCCTGTGTTGAATGTCCATGGACCATCCTTCAGTGAGTAGCTGATAGTTGCTGTATTGGGTAGAACCCTGCCATGTACTGTGCTGCACAGAGAGAGACAATAAACCATTCCTGTTATTATACCTCCGGCCTGGTGTGTGATCTTACTGGGGGGAGAGGTAGCCGGTTCTACCATGGGAGATCATCTTCAGTTCCCTGGAGCCCACGGCAGATGGAGGTGCTGCACTGCTAAAGATATGTGGGTAATGTACCCCAGAAACCTGATACTGTGTCCCCACTACCATCGGCGGATGACTCAGCCCTCCGGTTTACCAGCAGGCATCATGCACCAGATACGTAGTAATGGCCAAATCTCCAACCGGGTGGGGGAGATACCATTACATTTGGAGGCGCTGCTGAGATACTGCTTAACAGGACAGGTTTTCAGCGTTGCAAGGCTGGAAATAACAAGATTCGCTTCCAGAGCAAGTGTTGACATTGAAGGTGGGAGGCTAGGTTTAGTGTCCGGGAGAACTCCTTTCCCCAATCACGGGACTATGCTTTAGACTGCCCTATCGGGTGAATGGTCGACACAAGCTATAGGTGTTCTAAGTCACCCTGAGGCGGGTAGTCGGGATGCTTAAAGGGGGTGCTCTGGTTAACTTAGACCCAGGGGCCTCTGTTGAGGGACCCCGATGCTGGAAGCCAAGAGGAGGTGGCACCCGGTACTGATAGGGAGTATCTTACGAGGGGTGCCTGATTTACAAGGTGCCTAGACACCTTTGTTGGAAGACGCCCAGAGTACCACTAGCCGTAGCCAGACCATGGAACCACAGAGTGTTTTAATGGACTGTAATCTTGTGCATCGAGATGGAGTTTTGCTATCCTGGGGTACATCCTACTCTTGGAAGACCGCAACCATGTGCTGTACAGATCCACAGGAAATAGATTCCCACCAGAACCACGTGTTGCAAACTGCCGAAACCAGTTTTGCAAGTATGTAGTGGAGTGGCGCGAAAGCCATAGCCATGCCCTTTTTGTGCTGCCTTGGATTTCTGGGTCCACCAGAGGGAGCTTACAGTGAGGACATTGTGCTTATGTGTGGGGTTGCAGATGACATGCCTGCTCTCCAGGACAAGGAGCCTGTCATAACTACTCAGGTTCGACCTGTGTCAAGATGGCATCCGGCCTCCCGCCGACGGCCATGAGGTTGTACCAACCGTGGGTGTTGAACCACATGCCACTGGCTGCACCCTACTCCTGGGGACTTGGGATCCGCCTATGGCACGAAAACTAGAGCTCCACCCCAGCAATGTGACTGGCTCAGCCAGGAGTCCAAGTCATGCCCGGTCACTGTAGGCCCCTCCTCTACTCTCCACCAGAGGGAAGGGACCCGAGGACAACCAATGCCGAATGACTCCTACCCTTGAAGGAGGAGTCAAGTGTGGCTGACTCCACCCTCAGTTCTTCGGAGCCACCGACGATGGAGAAGCTACCCTACCTGTGCTTCTGCCTCTGCGCACTTTAGTCAAGTCAACCATGGCCAACTGTGTTATGGGACATTACTCATTGCAGGGGGTTTCCTGGAGGTAAAGATTGGAGAAACCACCCGCTGGATGTGTCTGTGTCCCAATTGTTCTTTTCTGGGCCGAGACCTTCTATGGGGAGCTACATGCCCTGAGTGTGGTCCAAGCTATTTCGCACCCTGCACTAACGCTTACGTCCTGTTCCTCTAAAGATTTGGCCGATCCTTATACTGAGTCCGACAATTGGGAGGCTTCCTTTTTTACCTCCGGTGCTGACTCTGTTCCTGAGACTGTTCCTCTGCTGGAACTGATACAAGAATGCGCTGAAATTCCCATTTCCTTATCCACCCTGAGCAGTGATCCGGTCTTTATGGTACAGCCCCCATCGGCCCGTATAATTCTGGCTTCCACCAAGGATAACGACCCTACCAGAGACCTCGAACTATGGTGTCGTTCAGTTCTGGAGGCAGCAATGAGTGGCTCTGTGGTGACAGCCGCCAAAGAGTCGACCAGCAGCCAAATCTCACCTCCAGCGAGTCTTCAGGTTCCAGCATATCCGTGGAGCGGCAGGAATTGGTGGAGATGTTCAGCGAGAAGGTACCCTACGGTGCCAACTTTGATGCAGAAGATGACGGAAGCGATCGTGATTGGGACCCCGTGATGTTGGAAACTGATGACGTCATCCCAAAGGTGACTGCCGGGGTGGCCGAAAAATAGCCTATTTCCACTCCGGTGAGTATTGCTGCATTTACCTCAAGTTTGAGACCGCTTAGAGGATTTCTACGGCCCTTCCATGGGTGCTGGGAAGTTGCCACTACTGTTACAGTGTTACCACTCATACGCGAGACTGTGGCTGAGCATCAGATCTATGCCATGGATCGATCGTTTCCCCCCCCCCCCCGGTGATAGAGTCTTATATTGCTGGTAAGGAGGGATTACCTCGCTGGGAGATAGATCACATTGAGAATCTTATTCCCCATGCTCCTATAGAGATTGTTCTACCTGAGTTGGAACCACCAATGAATTTCTAGAGAACGGCGAGATGGGAGCAAAATCGGATGGAAGTGGATCTCTATTTTTGTGAAGGGGATCTTAATTTTGAGATTAGTTCAGAAGGAGAAGGGGAATGGGATTATTTGTCCAGCGAGTCTTCTGAATCCAATTGGGGGTCTTGTTTAGGGATAGCAACCAAAGCCAAGGTATTCCCTAGTTGTGCCCCTCCTAATTCCTCCACTATAAGTGACAAAGTAGTTGCTTATTACATGAATAAATAGAAGGTAGGCAGGTCCATTTATATGGACAGAGTTGAGTATTTGTCAGAAAGGCAACCCAAGAAAGTGTTTCTGTAATAGTAACAGACACTACCGGCGCCTTTGTCAGGAAGCCAGACCCTAATCACTATTATTGAGGTCCCTTTATGATGGGAGGGACATGGGGTTGCGTATACAGTAGACAGATTGTTTTCTTTCGAAAAAAAGTAATGTACTATGGTTGTAGTAAAATAAAGCTGCTATAAGGTTCCAGTAAGCTGTAATGAATGTATTCACAGAAAATTTTATCATGCATATTGAATGTGATAATCAATTATGTGAAATGTTCTCTTGTTATGTTCCGGTTACATGGTAACTGAAAATGTGGGACCCAAGCGGGGTCGTTGGGATTCCACCAGAGGGAGATTGGGTGCCCTTGACCTCTAGTGAAGGTCCAGGAAACATCCTTCAGTGAGTAGCTGATAGTTGCTGCATTGGGCAGAACCCTGCTGTGTACTGTGCTGCACAGAGAGACAATAAATCATTCCTGTTATTATACCTCCGGCCTGGAGTGTGATCTTACTGAGGGGAGAGGTCATCGGTTCCTCTGTGGGAGATCATCTTCTGTTTCCTGGAGCCTACGGCAGATGGAGGTGCTGCACTGCTAAAGATATGTGGGTAATGTACCCCAGAAACCTGATCCTGTGTTCCCACTACCATCGGCAGAGGACCCAGCTCTCCTGTTTACCAGCAGGTATCATGAACCACATACGTAGTAATGGCCAAATCTCCCACTGGGTGGGGGAAACACCATTACATAAAATACTGCTAACAGACCTTCCTTCCTTCAACTTTTTTCTTTGCAATGTATCCCAAATTTCGCTGCTAGAATAATGTCACTTTTCTATCAAAAATCTCCATTTATCAATTCCTTAAATCCCTCTCCTTGTTTCGGATAATCTACAAAGTTCTCCTCCTCACATTCGAGGCTCTCCCCTCATCTGCTCCTCCCTACATTTCAGCTTCAATCTCCCATTATGCTCCTATTTGTCTCCTGTCCTCTACATTAACTGTCTCCTTTCTACCCCTTTCCCCTCTACTGCTCTCTCTCACCTTAAACATTTTTTCCTCACTTAATCTTATCTGAGGAACTCCCTCACACTCAGTATATGCCAAGCACCTTCTCTTTCCACCTTTAAGACAAACCTTAAAACACCTCTTAAATTCAACATTTCAATAATCTACACTCACGGCTACTATCTCTCACACACACTCTTACCGACCATTGTGGCCAAACACTGCCATCTACTGCACTTATTCCCCCACATGCTGTCTTTGTAAGTCTCTCAAAATACCACTTAGATTGCAAGCTCTCCGGGGCAGAGATTTCCTTTCCTATTATTTGATATTATTTCTTGCCTTTATTGTTTTAAAATTCTCTACAGTATACTGTATTGTCTTTCCTGTAAAGTGCTAAGTACAGCTGTGAACGGTATATAAATGAAGATATACATACATTAAAAAAAAATATACCATTTCTACATAGGAAAGAAATGATGAGTGTATTTGCATGTCCTCCAGATGTTCCTAAAACCTGAAATATTATGACATGTCAGTCTGTGCATGACTCATCTTCCAGTCCATTTTTAATACAGACATTTGTTAAAAGTTTTTGCATGTAGTGTACTGTAACATGCCAGTGTGCCATAATGTCTGCTTCATCTTTAAGTGACCAGAACTGTCCATAATGAGTTCATGAAAATACTGTATCTTCTTTGTCATTGTAGTATCCCTGAAATTCCAAAGTCACATTTTAACATTTATGAATATATTTCTTTTAAAATTAATAAATGCATTTATGATCATACCCCAAGGTTTTTTATTGGGGCTTTTATAAATTATTTCTGCAGTCTCCAAATAGTTACAATATGCTAATTATTACAGAAACCAATGTCAGTTCAGTTTTAGCAAACTGACATAATGAATGTCATAATGGACAGAGCTAAAGACAATGGAACTGAAACATGAATTTAATTTTGCCTGATGGATCTTTTGCTTCATGGTGAATACAACAAACATGAAAGAAATACTAAAGTGATTAAATGTTCTTCTAAGTATACTAATGTTCTTGCTTCTAAAAATGAACCTTTTAGCACCGTGAATGTTTGAAAGCTTTCATTTTCATTTTCAATGCATTCCAAGCCCTTTCAATACCTACACTAAAAAGCAACAAAGTCATGTTATTAATGTATGTTTTATAGCTGATACTAAACAAAAGGTAGCTATTATTATATTACACCTTAAAGTCTAAAAGGAAAAAGTTGAAACAGCCTTGTTTAATGTTTTCAAATTTGATCGTTAAAATATCCATTTCCATTATGCTATATTCCATACTGTTTCAGTACTTTGTTAAGAAAGTCCGAGCATTATTGAATTTTGGCTAGTTGACACTAAAGCAAAAACTAACACAAACTTTAATTTTTAATTTAAAAAAAAGTATTTTGAAATATTTTCCAATCTTTTCTTAATGTTACCTTTCAATAAGTATTTTGACGTGTTTTACTATCACTCTAATCTTTTGCTTTAATGATGAAGCATACAGAGGAACTGGATCTGCTTGTAATATTTATAGAATTTTTGGAGAAAAATGTATGCAAATAGTGTAATTTTCATCTTCTATCTCTTACTAACTATAGCGGTTATTCATTAAAGTGTTAAAATGCCCATTGACTTCAGTGGGAGCTTCCTTGAAATAGTGTTCCAGTTGAACTCGGCAATGACTATAGTTGCAGTTTCTGTGCAATATTGTCCCAATCCCAATTTATGTATTTATGTATATCTTTATTTATATAGTTCCAACTATTTATATAGTTCCCACAGTGTACTCAGTGCTTTACAAAGGAGACTATAAAGTACAGGGAATTATAATAACAAAAGTGTCCCAGGATCAGACAATAGGAAAGGAAATCCCTGTCCCAAAGATCTTACAATCTAAGTATAATCTAAATTTAATGAATAACCCCTGTGTATGAAGGCACTTTTCTCCATTTGCGTAATGCATTTCAGCTTGCTATTCAAATCGGTTAAAATGCAGCTTTATGGGGTACTTTCATCACACATACTGTATTATATAATGAGATATATGGAATTCTGCATCACGTGTCCCTTTTCACCTTTCAGCAATGTAAAAAACTTAGCACGGTCTATTTTTTAGATAGTACAATACCTGCCAACTATCTGTACATACAACAACAACAGTTGGATAATAACCCTACCCTGATATTTTATCTTAGCAACATTGTTATAAATGTCTTATAATTATTTAACAGACTTGCTCACAATAAGTGATGCCTTACCCACATAAATATGCATATAAATATACAATAAAATATTATTAAAGTAATCTATACAAAATGAGACATTTTCACCCCCCAAAAAATAATAAAAACACATATATAAAATGTGTATATTTATACCCAGAAGGCATTTTATTTGAAAAGAAAAGTAAAATTGTATGTATTCAATCTATCAGATTGTTGTGTATTCAATGCATATATCTAAAATGTACTACTTTCACATTTAGTTTATTGATCCCACCTCATTTCCTGGAGAGTCTGTATTATCCAAATGATGCAAATGGTTTTAATAATTAAGACTAAAAAAGCAGTGACAGAATGATTGAGCATCTAGAAGCAAGCAAATTCATTGTAGGCTTTACATTGAAGGATGACATATGAATTTAAAATGATATTTTTTTACGTAGTTTGTTTTATAATGACATTTTGTGGTTTACAACTATAGATCTTGTGTGTTACGGGGTCAATAATATGGTTGTTGTGCTCAACTTGTCCTAATTATTTATTTGTTTAGGCTATAATATCATATACAATTTGATTACCTCTGATTCATTGGATTGCACTAATTTTCTTTCAATCATATTTTACTTTTTATATACATATATTTTTCAATGCAGCATGTTCATGACTATGGCTTCATACAATAAAAATGTCATGACCACAGTATTTGCACACTTAGATTTATTCATGAGTTTTGATAGGATTGCAAATCACTGCAAATATAATGCCACTGTAACAGTAAATGCCATTACAATACAATGTTACTTGCTCAATCATTACTCACTTTAATGCTCAATAGAGTGTGAGATATACAGTAATTGAACTCACCCAGTCTCCACAGAACAGAACATCTGAGATGATTTAATCGAAACGTAAGTAATGTTATGCAATTATAATATTTATTTTGTTGTTGTTCATTCAACACTAATTACATGAGATTACTGTTCCCAACATGGGGACTGTTTAACACTAGAAATTTGCATTTGTCGTTTTGCACAACCCATGAATATCTGAACATGCGGGATACTAAAGCAGATATGCATTTTGTATTTTATTGTATTTGTTGGAGAGTGTTGATGTTGTATGTTAACCTCTTAGGTGCCTAAATACATTTTACAAAGGGGTTAAAAAAAATTCTACCATAAGGTTTTGGAAGAAATCCTATGATATAACCCTACGGTAAAAAAAGAAAATGAAAAAAAAGTGATACAGTATATCCACTCACACACGCACACACACATACAATGCTGAGAGAAACTCAATATTCAGGTATGCAAACAAGAATGTTGCAACCAATTTATGGATAAATAATTCTTAGTTCAGATCAATGTGTCCGCTTCCGAGGCAGAAACAAGGTAAATCCTTGTTTCCAGGTCCAACTTAGGCCCAATACATCAAGCTCTGTTAAAATTTGAGTTAAAAGAAAACTTCTCTTATTACCGCAATTTTAAGATGGTATACATCGACATTGTGGTAATAATTTACTGGGTGCGATATTTTCTCCAAAGTAGCGATACAAGAATTAACGAGACCATTAATAATGCATTAATTACAGCATCGCAATCGCTTTCGTAATATTTCTATCATAGGTCTCTGTAATATCTATAATTACAGAACTCTATGGTATAAATAACATTACTCCCTTTGATACCTGTGGTTACTAAAGTATACAGTAGCACTGGCATCAAAAGGGTTAATACAATATAAAAAAGAAAACGACCAATCCCCCTAGGATATCTTAGTGGTTAGTAAAGCATCCCCCCAGGAGACCTAATTATTCTCCCAACTACCCTCTTCACCAATACCCCTACCCCCAATCAACCCCAAAAAAACTAACACCCACCCTCTATACTATGAGCAATAGCCCGATTAGCCAAATATGGCTGATCGGACTTTGTCCATTAAAACAAAATAAAGGTATTAAACAAAAACACTACCTAACATATATTAAAAAAACACTATCTACCCTCATCCACACCCTACCCCACACACCCCAAATAAACCTACCCTCACTGCAGACTAATGTTCAATAGCCCTATTAGCTAAATGGGGCAAATAGTGCTTTTGGTCATTAAAAAAAGCACATAAAATACATTAACTACCCAGCCCAGGTCAACTACTTCCATCACCCACTCCTTATAACCATCGCCCCCAACAAACCTACCCACACACTAGACTAATAGGCAATAGTCCTATAAGCCAAATGTAGATAATAGGCCTTTCGGCCATTCAAAAGTATAAGAAAATAAAATACATATTAAAAAAATACATTAAACATAACAATAACATTGATGAAGCCTATCATCCTCTTCATGGCTGAAGCCACCCTGAACAAATTGAATAAAAGGTCCAAAGCCTAACCATACAAAAAAAAAAAAAAAGCAATCCCAATGGCTTTAAAAAAAACACAACCAAAAACCATACACATTTTATTTAAACCCAATGGCCAAATAAATCCAAAGTTCAAAATAATTTCAGGCCAGATGGCCTATTTGTAATATATAGCCATCGTTGCTTGACAACGTTGGATACTCAACTTGCCACAAAGACCTTGATCCTCAGGTGCTTGTAGAAGTCTTGCGTGAACATTTATTTTCTTTCTTCTTTTCTTTTAAGCTGTCTTCTTATATATCCTCTTCTATCATCAGTCAACCAATGTGGCCTCTTCAGCTTCTTCCTGCCTTCTGAGATGGCCAAGTCTTATATAGGCACATCCAGAAGCTGGAGGGAGCATATGCCCGGAACACCCCAAAAATAAAAGAGAAATATCTAGTGCAATAATGCCATATAATATGAGATGAAAAGGGGGGATAACATCTTGGCTCATATGAAAAACCTACTTACACAAAGTAGGATTTAATATAGCGATGACAGGAAACCATATAACCGCTTGTCTGATGAGTAGTATCAGTATCAGTCGGGGATTTGTGAATCTTGGTTTTATTTAATTGTTTTGGATTTGTGTTTCTTGGTTTTATTGAATTGTTTTGGACTTGTGTTTCTTGGTTTTATTTAATTGTTTTGGATTTGTGGATCTTGGTTTAATTTAAAAAAAAATGTATTTGTGCTTTTTGGTTTTATTTAATTGTTTTGGATTTTTGGTTCTTGGATTTATTTAATTGTTTTGGATTTGTGGTTCTTATTTTTATTTAATTGTTTTGGGTTTGTGGTTCTTGGTTTAATTTTAATTGTTTTTGATTTGTGGTTTTTGGTTTTATGCAATTGTTTTGGATTTTTGGTTTTTGGTTTTATTTAATTGTTTTGGATTTGTGGTTCTTGTTTTTATTTACTTGTTTTGGATTCATGGTTCTTGGTTTTATTTAATTGTTTTGGACTTGTGTTTCTTGGTTTTATTTAATTGTTTTGGATTTGTGGATCTTGTTTTTATTTAATTGTTTTGGGTTTGTGGTTCTTGGTTTAATTTTAATTGTTTTGGGTTTGTGGTTCTTGGTTTAATTTTAATTGTTTTTGATTTGTGGTTTTTGATTTTATTTCATTGTTTTGGATTTTTGGTTCTTGGTTTTATTTAATTGTTTTGGATTTGTGGTTCTTGTTTTTATTTAATTGTTTTGGATTTGTGGTTCTTGGTTTTATGCAATTGTTTTGGATGTGTGGTTCTTGGTTTAATTTTATTTGTTTTAGGGTTGTTGTTTTTGGTTTAATTTTATTTTTGTTTATTTGATTAATTGTTTTGGATTTGTGGTTCTTCATGCAGCTCTTCCAGGCTGCAGTTTAAACAAACAGTTTCAGTGAGATAGGACTTAGAAAAAAACAAAAAACAAGTAGTGTGATCTTGCATTTTGTGACCGCACTTTAAAAAAAATGGTGATTTTTCTTCTTTTGACACATGTTTTTATAGTGCGGTAAAACAATGCAAAATCTCTTGGCAATGCATTGATTTTATTATTAAGTGAATAGGCCCCTATGAGTGGTGAATATTTATATTTATCCCACCATATAATTTTCAAACATTTGATGCAGTTTTTGTATCTGCCATGTATACTTAATTGTGTCTCTCTCTCCCCTTATTTACTCTTGCATTTAGTATAATATGTTACTACATTTGGAATATTGATTCCCATTTATTTTTTCATACCCCCTTGAATCGATCACTGTCTATAAGGCCTTTCAAATTTGTGCACATTGTACTGTATACCCATACTGTTATAGATCAGGTTAGACTTTAATCACTTTGTATTACTGTAGTTACTGGTGCCTCTCATTCAGTTTCATTCACTTTAGTTGTGACAACATGTGCTATATGAAAGTTATGTGGTCAGAGTAATTCTCCAATTGGCTTGCGAGAACGCCATTGGACGTACACGTGAAATCTTTTAAAAGAAACTGGACCTACTGGTACGAACATCAGGAGCCACTGAGTAAGCTACTAGGAGTAGTGAAAAGCAAAGAGTGGCAGCAGGTGTGACCTACTGGAGGGGAAAAGCCCAGCTGACACTGCAGTATTTTTTTATGTTTGCACAGACCAGACGGATCTCTGGAGAGCTGCCTCAGCTTGCGATACTCTATACTACAGCAGACTAGCAGCACTGTTCCAGCAGCTAGCTGATCTGTTTTGGATCCCTCCTGAGTGTTCTACATGGCTGATACCCACATTTGTTTGTGAGTTTTTAACTGTATTATCTAATATTTTGTTAGTAAAATTGATTTGCACTATGTATTTTTCTGTCTTAATCCTGAGGTTAATCTGGAAGATTTTGCATCTACATAGACCCACAGACAAGGCTCACTCTCATAAAAGCTGAAAATCCTGCGACACTTGTGAGTATATCAACTATATGTTATCCTAGAATACACTATTTTAATAACTCTATTGCACTATTTGTATTTTCTCTCTGTTTATCTCAACATATAATCCCAGGAGGATGTGTGCCCTGTTCCATGTTTGTGTAGCTCTTTAAGACTCTTTTGGAAGGTCTTATAACTGGAGCAGCATTCCCCTGGGGTTGTATTATTTATTTACATCTATTCATCACTGTATTATTTTTCGTGAAAGCATTTGCGCTTACTTTTGTTTGCACATTCTTCCTCCATACTTACGTAGCATAGCCTCCCTGATGCTACTTATCTTCCTGGGCCCTACCAGTGTAAGTCCTGTTAGGTGCAGGCAGTGGATGGGTTAATTCTTTCAGAAAGGGCTTATGTGATTTTGCAGCCTTAGGCTGTGGCCACAGTACCTGCGCTGCACGCAGACCAAAAGATAGGAGGGGGGGCGTTACGGGGGAGGGACGGGGCGCGGCTGTGACGTCACCCGGCAGGTTCGCCCTCATTGGCTGAACTGCCGGGGGCATGGCTTAGCGCTCCGTCGCGACTCCTGCTCAAAATTCTCTTGCGAGCTGGAGCCAATGTTGGCAGAGCGCAGCACCCCCCCTCGCAGCGGGCCCGGTCCCATTTTGCAGCGGCTATTGTCCCTGCAGCGTCCCCAACAGCGGGCGCTGCAGTAGCCAGCGGGGACCTGGCCTTAGAGACATTGATGTATGTAAGGGCGAGCCTAGCAACAACTAGAAAGTATCAGCCTGAGGGAAGGATACTGATTGTTTCACCTACTGTATGTGATGATCTATCAGTATCCAGACCTGCTCTGTTAAGGGGCGGGGTTAGAAGGACCACCTCTGGGTTTATTCTGGCACTTTCTCAGAAGTGAGTCATTTTGTCTTCCCTCCCTCTGAGGAGTAGAAGTGTGTGAGTGTTATCCTGAGCACTACCAGGGACAAGAATCTGGATGGGGCCTGCAAGGCCTTATTACTAAAGAAGGGCTGTTGTAAACGAATAAAGAATTGGTTGCACCTTAATCCATTGTGGTTAATTACTGGACTAGAACATAGCGTCAGTATGGACCATCCTGCAAACACAGGACCCATGCTGACTGGAGGCGCTGACAACAAGTGAAGAACCCTGAAATCCTGTCCTGATGACTCCCCACACCACCGCGGAAGAGTTCAGTTCTCCTGTTACCTCATAGGTACGCACCACACCACCACTAGGGCTACACTTAGTTAATCAGGAATGTGCATGGAACTGTCCGGTTGGGCCAGTCCAAACATACCCCAGAGATACTATGCCAAGAAGCCCTATTTAGTGCATGCTGCATCCTTAATAGCAAAAACCCTTACTACTGGTGCTTAATTAGATCAGGGCTTGTTTCCTAACTGAATACAAATAACGATGACAGGATACATCTTAATACACTTGACTATACACAAAAACCTATATACAGAACCTCAGTCAGAACTCTGAAGAAACCACTTACAGAACATAGGGTGGAGCTATATATACCCTCTATACTGCCTATAGTGATGGGTCACAAGACATACAGGGGAGAGGCATACTGAAACTCACCCAGTTAACCATTAAGGCTGTAAACCCATTTTAGTTGTTCCCAAAGAGGAGGTTTCATTTATTTTTTCTGTGGACTTTTAAATAAATGTCACTCAGATTTTTTTTACAAAACGTTCCTGGCACCTATTATTTGGAAGATATTAGCATTGCCTGTTCCATGGCCAAAACCAATTCTAAAGGAAAGCCCCTGAGAAGATATATAATATTGAAGATGAAAGCTAAGTGTATTGATTATATACATTTTTACAGATGCGGAAGGAAAGAATATTGCCATGCTACATCTTATTACTACCATTTGGAATAAATATGTTTAATACATGGTGACATATGTTAGAGTAGACATATTTTAAAATAAATGTTTATCTTTTTTTCAACAACCTGCTCAGTCTTCAAATAAATAGGTACAAATTGTATTGATCAAAGAAAGATTACAATTCTTATATACACTTTGCTCCACGTTATTTGTCATTGCTTTGGTCAATGTAGTTATCACAGCAATGGTTACTGATCTGTAACACATTATTTTATAATACTGACAGTGATAATTTTATATAAGCACATTTGATTAACCATATACAGTAGCAAGTATGAAGACCTTGTTACTATTATTTAATGAAAATCCAACTATTTTAAACCATTAGCCATTACTGAGCCATGGTTAACCTCCTCTGATACTGCCTCACATGTTGTACTATGTTACGTGGTATCTACTTTAATCATACCCTCCGACTAGTAAAAAGACATGGCGGTGTAAGGAATCCGTTTCTGTTTTTTCCTGGAGCTCAGTCTTGCGGAGTTGTTGAGCTCTCAGAACAGATCTTCCCTTGGATTTGCAAGCACTCACCTGTGCTTGCAATCACAGCAGCTCTGCCCCTATTCGCTGGCTATACTATATAAAGTCAGCCCCTCACCCAGGAAGTTGCTGAGCATTACCCTAGATTCACTAGGATGTAACTGTGTTTGCCACAAGCTACTTTGTCTTAGCCTTGCCTTGTTCATGAGGCCTCCTGCATTCACCCCAGGCAGAAGTCTGCATTTTGGTTCCTGTACTGAAACACTGGCTCTCCAGTGCTAGTCTTGCCTTGTTACGGAGACCTGGTGCACCCCAGGCAGAGGTCTGTTTCCTGGTTCCTGTGCTGAAGCGCTGGGACCCCCAGTACCAGCTTTACCTTGTTCCAGAGACCTGCTGCCTTTTCTCCCTGCAGAGGTCTGGTTCCTGGGGCCTGCGGTATATCTCCATTGCAGAGGCCATATCCTGATTCCTGTGCTGAAGCGCTGGATCTCCAGCGCTAACCTTCATCTCCCTGATTCCTGAGGCCTGCTGCATTCCTGCCTTGCAGAGGCCTTCGTTATGGGCTGCTCCCGCTCCTCGCGCAGAGGCCATTCCCGCAGTCCAACTGCGCGTACGTGATTCCTTTTGTCGAACTGCATCCAGGATATTGATTATCCTGACATCTCCAACCCTGATGCAGACTTGTCTAAGGATTACTCTACATTCTCCAACCTTGACCCTGCTACGAATGACTATGAACTGCGCAATTCAGAACTGGCTTCGTGGTCTAAGGTCAGTGTATTCACATCCCCACCTCAGTCCCGCGGTCCGGTCCCGGTTTGTGGCAAACACGTCCGTTACAGTAACCTTGGGTTTAATCTAATATCGGCTCCCTCTCTAATTTTTCGAACTGACCAATAACGCTCTCTGATCACTATCTTCTCTACATCTCCCTCACTCTACTTCCTGCCTCATCCACATTACCAACCCCTTCTTCGTCTCTCCTCTTACCACCCTCTCTTGCTTAGCCACCTCTCTATAAAATAGTTCTCTCTCTTCTACCCTTGTCCAGTTTGCTCTTGTCACAACTAAAGATGGGAAATTTCAAAATTCGTCCCACAAATGATTTGCAGGTTTTTGGAAATATTAAATTTGTGAATGAGTATTGCATGCGAAGATGTAGTTAAAAAATGTGAGTTAATATATGCAATTCCACCGCTGGCCACTATGCACACATTTTATTTGACCTAACATATGATTCACTCAGAACTTCTAGACCCTAAAATATGGGGTGTAGAGGAGAGTGGAGAGACAGAGAGAAACGCACGTACTTCAGGTTTTGGAAATTGTGAATAGTGGCCACTGGTAGCACTGCATACAGTACATTCAAATGAAGGTAATATAGGTGAATATAACTTTTTTTTTAAATGCATCTTCAAATATCCACACTTGTGAATAAACACCATATTTGGGGCACATTCGAATATTGGTTAATGACATGCCCATCTCTAGCCACAAGTTTGCTGCTACTATTCCATAATACTTTAACCACGACATACCAACAAATCATGATGATTACAGTGCTGAATGCCAATGGAGGAAATCTCTCTACAGCTGATTTCATACTGTAACTACAAATTAATTATTTCTTCCTGTGATGTTGCCCTATCCTTTTTGAAACAAAACTACTTTTACTCCCTCATATATACCACAATGACTGTTTTCTACTTTTAACTCTTCCCTGTACCCACCAACCCCAGTTCCCATACTTCCCTTATGAATCAAGACCTTGCTAGCCAATTTATAAATCTATGCTGCTCAACACAACATTGCACTTTGTTAAGCCCCAATTATACCAATCAGCTCCCACCATGCTCCCAAAGCAATGCACAGATGCTTTCAACTAGTTACTGAGGAGGAAGTCACTCCTCTTTTTTCCTCATTCCTCTCACAACCCTGCACTCACATCTCCTCTGATAACTTTACACTGAAATTATTCCTACCTACTGTATGCTAACACCTCTTCAACTTCTCTCTGAGCACATGTGTACTGGGAAACCGAGGGGTTAACCAATCAGGCGCTCCAAAAGTTAGTGAAGTTGCTGAGTCCTGCTTATGAAATGAACGAGTGTAATAATGTCTTGGCTAATCTTCAGAGAGAACTCGTGAGTAAGAATAATCTCTCCTAACAATTGGCTCACCATTGAGCACTAATAATATTGAATGTAGAGAAACTCACGGTTAGTGAAGGAGATGAAGCCGGACAGATGAATGATGAATTCAACCGCAAACAGGCACACTGCAAACAACAAGGGAACTCCTCCGTGTCGGTGGGTGGTCTATGACCCGCAGTGTCTGGACGATCAGCTGACACAGCAACCCGGCAGGCTACCGGTGACGAGCTGGAACCAATTAAACTCCTCCCATCGGAGGAAAGAACGATGCACCGCCGTAGAAGAAATCGCTTACAAGGCTGAAGTGGTGACTAAAAGATTTATTTGAGCATCATAGTGTAGTTCTGTGTAGATAGTGTAGATCCACCAGAAGTACACAATGATGCTCCAA
>WSYH01011844.1:0-19974 GCA_036426205.1 Ascaphus truei
GCACCTTAATCTAATATTGGTATTTTATGCTCACCATGTGGATGATTAAAAAAAAAAAATATAGAATATATATATATTATAATAGATTATATATATATATATATATATATATATATATATATATATAGATATATATGTAGTATGTTCTGTCATTGGACGTAGACACTGGGCACCCCTGTCGTTTGCTATATTCAGTGCCACAGCCCAGTGGCACTCTATGTGGCATTACATATAGTCAAGATTAGGTGGGTGTGGGCGTTGAGCTTGCTGGGTTGTTGTGTGTTAATTAATTTCTGACTGGAATCAGTTGTATGGAGGTTGTGGCACCTCCCCCAGAGCTCACGTCACCTCCCCCTTTTAATGGTGGATCTTCTCATCTTGCTGCAGGTAATGAACTCTATTATGGTGTCTTCCCCCACATACAGAGGTATAGGGAACAAATGGCAGTGTAGTGTAGGACTTGCACTTATTATTAATTTACCTTGATGAATTGGTGTGCAAGCTTATGATGTTTTGGCCAAAATTTCTAACTAAAAAAACAATATGTTATTATTATTAGCATTAGCATTATTATTAGTATGAAGCATCATTTCTTGTAATTTACCATGTATGTTCTGTCATTTGGACGTAGCACTGGGCACCCCCTGTCGTTTGCTATATATATATATTATATATATATACTATATATATATAATAGATAACTATATATATATAATATATAGAATATATATATAAAACGAAAAGAAGGACAGCGCGGCTCCCATAGCATAATACTGTATTTTAATAATAGGCAGATAGATCACGGACACTTACATTTCGACAAGATAAAATAAGACAGTGATAATAAGTCTTTAAAGTCAACCCGATGGAGCCTCCGTAGATGGATGTCGTCGGTAAGATCCAACACACTCCTGCCGTGGAAACCAGGAAAGGTGCACGCGCACCAGTCTCCCCCTGGCAGTAGGATCCCGCGAGAGTTGGTAACCACTGGCACCCACATGATGCTGACAGGGCAGTCAAGCTCCCTGCTCGAGCTCTAAACGAAATTGAACCGGACAGGCTCCAAACCGGGCAGATTGATAAGTACTCAGAGATAGTAGATATAAATAATAAAAAAGTCCAATGCTAGCTCCTTCCTACGCATTTCGTCGCGCTATGCGACTTCCTCATTCAAATAGTATAAATGGAGAACCGAAGGCATCATAAAATTCAAAATATTCAGCAACAAATGTAGAAGTAATTTATTAAGTTTTAGATATAAAAAAACTTGAAAAGGGCAGTCACTCCCAAAATATTGGGAAAAACAAAGAAAGTGTTTAAAATGTACATAATTAAATTGCCTCCTTCAGATTAGTTAGAAATATGAACAAAAAAAACAATTAACTAATTTAATGTAAATGATGATTTACACAAAAAGACAGACTTTCACACTATATTTTAGCTATTAAATTCATATCACTCATACAAATATCAATGCCTCTCAAGTTAGCCAGGAGCCATAGGTAATAGGCGACCATGGATGATGGTACCTCTTCCTCCCCCCCTTCTAGCTGTGCCATTAGTTATGGGATGTTAGGCATGAGCAAGGCATGGGAGGTGTAGCCCTGGGCTATATAATATGGGTCCTTGGGGGCTGTACTTCCTCTCCTTGCTAGTTCTGCTGATATCCTGCCTGCTCACCCCTGCAGTTTCAGCCAACCTGAGGGCTCCCTAAAGACTTTCCTGCCAAAAAGGAGTCATCCTTGGGAGGTTGGCAGATCACTTATTGAGTCACCACTAGCAAAATCTCAGGATCTCGCTTCCCAAGTTAGTAACTAAACAGGACCCTGGCTCCTTTTGATTCAATTCAGCATTTATCTTACCTAGCTGTGAAATCAGTTAACGAGTGTATTCACCCAGAGTTATGTTGAGTATCAAAGTCGCCGTCTGATAAAGCGATGTGTTTGGTCAGGTGCTGCCGGCCCAGGAGCCTTGTTAGCAAATGTCGACATTGAATCCGCTTCCGTTTGTTGCTGGTGAATCCGACCTGTTGGGCCGCCATTTGGAGGGGGAGAGATTTCAGTTTATTAGTGTTTACCTATGCGTTGTTCTATTTATGCTATTATTTTTAGGTTTTCAGTTCCTCTTTAGAATGGAGTAGTCTGGGGGACGAGTGTAGGATTCTGAATGTGATTCATTATTTGGCCGATTTTTTAATTTGTAGGGCCAAACAATTCAGGAGTGTGTGTACTGTTGCTTGCAAATTGTGAGTGGACAGCAGTTGGTTTTGTGTCCCATTGGTAAAGGGAAAGAAGAGGTCTTAATAGTGCAATAACAAGGTTTGTTAAGGGATGGATGGGGTTGTTATCTGGCACGAGAGTTGGAGGGGATGGTGGTTCACTTTTCAATGTGGGTTTGGATTTTTTCAATGTTGGCTTGCAAGACTCCCTTGAAGAGTGTGTTTGTGTTAGTGTGCTGAGACTAATTTTAGCCTTAAATAGCCTCCCTTTGTGGTATGGATTTTGAGGGTTGCCAGACCTTCTGGGTCCGGGGTCAGATGGTTGGTTATACCCTGGTGAGTTTTGGACAGGTGTTGTAATGCTCAGTTTGTATATACTGTATTACTATAGTGGGTGAGCTAGTTATCTGGCCAGCAAGGAGGGGGGGGGGCAGATCATGTGTATTTGTGAGCTCACGGCACAGCCAAGGATAGTCTGTCACAGTTCGGGTCACGGTTATATATAATGTTTATATGTTTGGAGTTAATGTGTCAAGGAGCTACCACTCACTGTATCAAAAAGAACTACCCGGCCTTATTTGGGAAAATCAAAAAGACCTAGATTAATGGGAGAGTTTCAGATCTCATGGATTGGTTAGAATGATCTCTGTAAAAATGAATATACTACACCTAGATTTTTGACTATATAGATGCATCTCCCAGTCCGTTTTTTGTCCCAGGCTCCCTCCTGACACGAGAAACATCACCAAAACAAAATTTTTTCATTTATTGGCAGGGCAAAAAGCCCAGAGTGGCGTACGGTCGGCTAGCTATGGCCTCCGAGAGCAAGAGGAGGCCATGGGGTTCCCAGATGTCTCAAAATGCTATCAGGCAGCCCAATTGAGACAGGCAGTGTTTATGGAACGCTGAACCAACTCAAAAACTGTTGGCTTGCTATTGAGTCCATTATGCAAAAAACCTTCTTGCGGCCTGCCTTGGATCGTACTGTTTATTAAGGGGGCATTGGCCGAAGGCAAAGTTGGATCACGAGCATGGCACTTGCAATGAGATCTACCTGGGAAGTGTGAACAACAATCACACGATCCAAGTTCAGCTCCTCGTCCATTAGATCCACACTCCCCCATTCACGAACCCCAAATTCCCCCGATCAAAATATCCCCCTCCCCTTCACAACACCCAAATTATGATGTAATTGGCCCTTTTTTGATAACAGAGTACACTGCGGTCCATGAGTATTATGCTAAATGGAGGCGGACAGAACTGAAAACCACGTATAGACAGAGATAACTGGCGGAAGACTATTGGGAATTCGAGTCAATGACCTCTATATGCACCACTACGAAGGAGTATTTATAAAGATCCTATTTCCTGGTATCTTACCCCAGTGAGACTGAAACAAACCATACCCCTGGTCTCTGATTATGCTGGAGAGGCTCGCGAGACAAAGGGGGACATGGCATATTTGGTGGTCCATGTCCAAAAATTCGGAAATATTGGTCCTCTACAACAAACACATATAGAAGAGGTTACGAACACCGTCATCCCCTTGATGCTGAACTACTTACTGGCAAAGCCAATCAGTATATTGACAGGCCAGTAATGAATTAATCTCCTTCATTCTTATGGCAGCAAGATGTGCGATAGCGGCCTACTGGAAGAAGGTATCCCTCCCACAAACAAGCCTGGTAAAAAAGGCGATATCAACGAGGTCATGCTCATGGAAAAAAGCGTGACCGCGTTACTAAGACAGTCCTTACGGATTTACCAAACCTCGGGAGCCGTGGCTAACGCTCTGGATCTAATCAGAGGACTACCCTTCAGCAGAATGTAACTAGACCTAGCACACTTGTCCAAAGACACTCAGGTCAAAGGTACTGGCGGCGGAGGGGTGTGCTACTCTCATCGACCACCCACCCCTTATTCTCCCCCTTTTTTCAACCCTTCTTATTAGTTTTTCTCCTTTATCACTTCTCCTGATCTCTGATCCTCCCATGCCATTCCTTCCACCCCTTCCCCACCCCCCTTTGTAGAACATTCATGCCCCAAAAGACAACAAAGTCAAGCCCTAACACCCCCAATAACCCATCTCTCTCCCCCGCCCCCACTTCGTTCGCCTTCCCCCTTACCATTCCCCTTACATCAGTCGATCGGTCCACCAGTGGCTCTAGTAGGCCTCACTGCTCTCTGGCGATGCTCTACTTAAGGGTGACAAAAAAAATATTGTCTTATAGGCTACCATGCTCTATACTTCTGTTACTCGTCTCGCTGACATTTTGCCTAATAAAAAAATATTGGAAAAAAAACCTTAAGCTCTGTCGCCTTCTCCCTTTATACCCCACTATGGCATTTTATGTGTTATTGTGTCCGATATTCAGGACAGGATAGAGAGGCACTCGGGTCATCCATTAGGCTCATGGTGGTACCAATACCCCTCAGGTTGTTTTCTTGATGGTGAGCTATTCTTGTGTTCTATACCAGTAGCTGTGGTGAGCTGCCCCTAGATTTTCTTCCACAAATGTCCTTTATGACTAATAAGTGGCAAACAGTGGAAACAGATTCAGATCTTTTGCTAGAGGACGACTAAGACTAATATGCAGCGAATTTTCATAAACTGCCATTTCATGTTTAAATGTATGTTTTATTGACTGTTTCATAGTGACATTAAGAAATTTATTGTCTTAAACACTGAAATAGCATACGATCCTTTCTTCTATGGCAATATTGATTTTTACTAATATGGCCTTTGATCATTAGTCCGCACTAATCTCCTTGTGACCGGTAGGGGCTAGAATTTTCTTATGTTTTAAACTAGACGTTAAGCCTGCCATTCAACCCTATCTGTCACTGATATGACCTGTATTTATTTATTCATTGCCACAGTTTCTTTGTCTTTTAGTCCGTTATATATGTTATCTTCTAAAGTACTGTAACAACAGTGATGTGCAGACTCTCTGTTCAGAGATGGATTGCAGGGGTTTGGTAACTCTCTCTTGCTCTAAATGGGCTGTATCACACAAAGGTTTGGATTGTTAGGCATTGGACATTATGGGGCCTTGTTTTCATAGGACCTTCATAAAAAAAATCAGCACATGTTTTTTGGTGTTGTAATGCATGGTATTCAGGAAGCATTGTTAACTGTGATATGCAAAATTCCCACAAAGGGACAAGGTAGCCAGCGCGTGTTGACCGCCCTCTGAAAAGGCGACTTACCTGGCGATTTTTTTCAGCTCGAGAGAGTGCTCCACAGAGAGAAAGCGCCTCAACAGTTTCTGTCCCCAATATTACAGACTTCATTATTTAGTGTGTTCTGACCGCAGCGGGTCTCCACGGAGCAGAACTGCATTGATGTCAGGCTACGGGGACCCTGTTTCCTAGAGATCTTTAGTCTCTTCCCGTTAGGGTTAGTGCTGGTACTCCTCTTCGATTTTATTTTCCAACTGGTAACGTGAAGTGAGATTTCAATTTTTAAAACAACTTTGTTCTGTACCCAGGACTTTTCCCCCCCCTGCCCCCTCCTTTTTGGTATGACCGCGGGCACCTCGTATATTAGACTGGTTGGTTACAGAGTTATTCTCAGGAACCCACGCAGGGGTCCCCGGACCTCCAAAATCTATGACAGTGGTGAGGCTCCTGGAGACTGCTCATTACACTAGTATTTAAAAAATTTAGATTAAAACTGCTTCTATTACCTTAGCGCGCAATCTGGTAATGAAGGCGGTTAACCAGTCCACGCTACGCCCGGAAGGTCTCTTCCCTTTATAAAACTCCACTCCAGTTCGGAGCCCTCAAACAGACCCCTTTTTTAATTCACCAACTTACCATCCCAACTTCCATATTTAGAAACAGTTAGACCAATAAATCAAAAAAACCTCCTCCCCCCCCCCTACTACCCACCTCATCTATCGCAACAATCCCCCCCTTTTCCCCTCCCCCCCTTTCCCCACACCTACATCACCAGCCTACAGTAAGTGGGCAACACAATTATATTATCCCCAAATATGGATAATAGTTGATTTGCCCTATAAAATCAAACATGAGCAGCCAGCAATTAATACCAAGTTAAATAACACGTCCTCTTACTTTTTCACCACTGCCACCTCCATTTGAAGGGCGTCCTCCTCCCCTCCGTCTCGCATAATCAAGTCCATGTCCTCCAAATGACAGCATTCCAACGCGCACACTACAAGTAACTAAACACCCTACAATCTTTAATGGTTAGCCCCATTAATAACCCTCCCTGCAGGTAAATGTAATCACCCACTATCAGTAAGTATGGCGCGGTCCTAACCCATTGTCCCCTCGTATCAAGCCATATGCGTGCAGGGCCCTAACCCCCACAACCCCCGGTTTGCCACCCCCACTGCCTTTAGCCACCGTGTACCATTGTATTGGTACCCTTATGGTGGTATATATACCCATATAAGTTTTATTGGGCATTGATAACCGCCCCTATACTTTACTCAATCGTCAACCTTATATAAAAATAATTAATTGGCCATATAACATACCACATAATTCAACCCCTTAGAAATACACACATTAGCAACCTAATTTATACCTCACATACAATTAAAAGAACTAACATTAGACTTAATTAGTACACATGTCACACACATAATGATTCTTATTCTGCCACCCCAAAATAGCAAAAAAAATTAGTACCATATGTAGGTTTGACTGTCAAGATGATCAATTCAATTAAAAAACAACGATCCAAGCAAAACTATTAAACAAATTGTATCTTTAAACCACTATGCATTGGGTCCAAGCCAAACAATCAATTAAATAAATAAAAGCGCAACCCAACCAAACCAGATAATTAATCCTCATTCCTCCAACCATAGCAACAAAAATCAACGTAATTTAAAACCAATTGTGAGCCCAAGAAAACATAGTCAATTCAGTTTAAAAAATCATGCTAAACTTAATCCTTGAATGTGACAAAATATTCCCCCTTATTCACCAATTTATTTTAAAAGCAACCATTTCATTTGTTCTATTTATTTACAATTGATTCCAACACTTTAAAACACAAAGTAATAGAAAAAACTAACAATCAATTTGGTAACAAGCATTTGCCCTCAAAATGCATTGGCGGACACCGGTCTTTTATCTGCCCTGGGCACCGATCACACATTACTCAGAATAATGGGCAATCACAAACAAAAAGAAATAAATTACAATAAAAAAAACGGGAAAAAAAACTATTTTTACATTCAAATTCTCTTACCTTAAAAATCTTCACCCTCCGAATCCCAGGTATCTGCATGCGCTCGTACAGAGTCATTACCCGCAATTCAACGCTGTCCCCTTGAAGACAAGGACACAGCATTCAATTTTTCGGTAAAAAAAATTTCTTTCTTTTATCTTCGATTTTCATCGTATTCTATCTCATCTGTATAGTTTGTTCTTTTCCTTTAATAGTCTTCGTCTTATTTCAACCAAACCACATGGTTAAATTCCCACCTATTAGGATTGTGTCTCGCGGTTTTTGATTCTTTTCGGTAAATGAGATGTACTGTACAGGCCCTTTACAATGGCCTGTGATCCGTCAATATTTATGGTCAGGTTAGTGGTAATGTTCCCAATCCCGACCACATGGACTGTATTGTATTCATGTTCTCGCTCTTTTTTTTTTGTTTGTAGGGAGGTGACGTCATCTCAAAGGGATTACGTCAATCTTAAAATTAAATCCCATGGCTATTTCATTTCAATGGTATTTAAGACAATGGGATTGAAACAATCCCATTGTTGTTTTCTGGACCTTGTGATAGGTCACGTTTGGACAACATGACGCTAAAGACATTCACCAGTCAACACAAACTCATTATATACTGCCTATTTTTTGCTATAAAACTATTGTAAAATCGGCAAGTACGAATATAACATATTGTCTCAATTTTAAAAAATTTTACAAATATTTGTTATAAAAGTGCGTTTATACACATTTAAAAAAAGAATGCAAAAAAACTGTTTTCCTGATTGAGCAAACTGTTTCATCTAATTTCGTCACTCCGGCCCACTCATAACTAGGTAAAAGTTCTATTAAATCTCTCCAAGGCATTTCATGCATGCCCCAGAAGTAACGTTTGTTGAAGGTGTGATATTTTATGCGAGCGCACATATATAAGATTATATAAAACACACCAATTATTAGCGCTATTGGTCTTTATTTAATCTAGCACCAATCTTGTTATAAAAAACATGGAAAAATATAAAGTATGGTGAATGGTGTGCAACTTATATCTATTTAACTTTATACTCCAGCCATGTGTGAGCTTCTTTTACATAAGTAGAGTTCGTTAAGCACAGGACATGCCCCCTTGGCATCAGTATTCGTTCCCTCGTGACAAACACTCTGTGGAATGGCACTTGACAAGCCCCGTCCCCGATTAGTCCCCAATGAGGTAGACACAATCGGAGAATAGGTAAATTATTTTATTATGCAGTTTACATAGTCAAAATAAAAAGTATTCCAGCCACCTCACATAAGGAATAGCACTCTCAGCACATTTTGTAGTCACGTTGAGTAACCTAGCTTCGTGGTTCCTCCTACCTTACGCGTCTCCTGCTTCAGCAGGACCAACTAGTTGTGGTGTGCAAGCTTATGATGTTTTGGCCAAAATTTCTAACTAAAAAAACATATGTTATTATTATTAGCATTAGCATTATTATTAGTACTGAAGCATCATTTCTTGTAATTATTACCATGTATGTTCTGTCATTTGGACGTAGCACTGGGCACCCCCTGTCGTTTGCTATATTCATGTGCCACAGCCCAGTGGCACTCTATGTGGCATTACATATAGTCAAGATTAGGTGGGTGTGGGCGTTTGAGCTTGCTGGGTTTGTGTGTTAATTAATTTCTGACTGGAATCAGTTGTATGGAGGTTGTGGCACCTCCCCCAGAGCTCACGTCACCTCCCCCTTTTTAATGGTGGATCTTCTCATCTTGCTGCAGGTAATGAATCTATTATGGTTCTTCCCCCACATACAGAGGTATAGGGAACAAATGCAGTGTAGTGTAGGACTTGCACTTATTATTTAATTTACCTTGATGATTTGGTGTGCAAGCTTATGATGTTTTGGCCAAAATTTCTAACTAAAAAAACATATGTTATTATTATTAGCATTAGCATTATTATTAGTACTGAAGCATCATTTCTTGTAATTATTACCATGTATGTTCTGTCATTTGGACGTAGCACTGGGCACCCCCTGTCGTTTGCTATATATATATATATATATATATATATATATATATATATATATATATTAACGAGGATAGCTATTATTTATAGATATATATATAAAAACGAAAAGAAGACAGCGCGGCTCCCATAGCATAATACTGTATTTTAATAATAGTGCAGATAGATCACGGACACTTACATTTCGCAAGATAAAATAAGACAGTGATAATAAGTCTTTAAAGTCACCCGATGGAGCCTCCGTAGATGGATGTCGTCGGTAAGATCCAACACACTCCTGCCGTGGAAACCAGGAAGGTGCACGCGCACCCAGTCTCCCCCTGGCAGTAGGATCCCGCGAGAGTTGGTAACCACTGGCACCACATGATGCTGACAGGGCAGTCAAGCTCCCTGCTCCGATGCTCTAAACGAAATTGAACCGGACAGGCTCCAAACCGGGCAGATTGATAAAGTACTCAGAGATAGTAGATATAAATAATAAAAAAGTCCAATGCTAGCTCCTTCCCTACGCATTTCGTCGCGCTATGCGACTTCCTCATTCAAATAGTATAATGGAGAACCGAAGGCATCATAAAATTCAAAACTATTCAGCAACAAATGTAGAAGTAATTTATTAATGTTTTAGATATAAAAACGTTAAAAGGGCAGTCACTCCCAAAAATATTTGGGAAAACAAAGAAAGTGTTTAAAATGTACATAATTAAATTGCCTCCTTTCAGATTAGTTAGAAATATGAACAAAATAAACAATTAACTAATTTAATGTAAATGATGATTTACACAAAAAGACAGACTTTCACACTATATTTTAGCTATTAAATTCATATCACTCATACAATATATCAATGCCTCCTTCAAGTTAGCCAGGAGCCATAGGTAATAGGCGACCATGGATGATGGTACCTCTCCTCCCCCCCTTCTAGCTGTGCCATTAGTTATGGGATGTTAGGCATGAGCAAGGCATGGAGGTGTAGCCCTGGGCTATATAATATGGGTCCTTGGGGGCTGTACTTCCTCTCCCTTGCTAGTTCTGCTGATATCCTGCCTGCTCACCCCTGCAGTTTTCAGCCAACCTGAGGGCTCCCTAAAGACTTTCCTGCCAAAAAGGAGTCATCCTTGGGAAGGTTGGCAGATCACTTTATTGAGTCACCACTAGCAAATCTCAGGATCTCGCTTCCCAGTATAGTAACTAAACAGGACCCTGGCTCCTTTTATTCAATTCAGCATTTATCTTACCTAGCTGTGAAATCAGTTAACGATGTATTCACCCAGAGTTATGTTGAGTATCAAAGTCGCCGTCTGATAAAGCGATGTGTTTGGTCAGGTGCTGCGGCCCAGGAGCCTTGTTAGCAAATGTCGACATTGAATCCGCCTTCCGTTTGTTGCTGGTGCATCCGACCTGTTGGGCCGCCATTTGGAGGGAGAGATTTCAGTTTATTAGTGTTTACCTATGCGTTGTTCTATTTCATGCTATTATTTTTAGGTTTTCAGTTCCTCTTTAGAATGGGTAGTCTGGGACGAGTGTAGGATTCTGAATGTGATTCATTATTTGGCCGATTTTTTAATTTGTAGGGCCAAACAATTCAGGAGTGTGTGTACTGTTGCTTGCAAATTGTGAGTGGACAGCAGTATGGTTTTGTGTCCCATTGGTAAAGGGAAAGACAGAAGGTCTTAATAGTGCAATAACAAGGTTTGTTAAGGGATGGATGGGGTTGTTATCTGGCACAGAGAGTTGGAGGGGATGTGGTTCACTTTTTCAATGTGGGTTTGGATTTTTTCAATGTTGGCTTGCAAGACTCCCTTGAAGCTGTGTTTGTGTTAGTGTGCTGAGACTAATTTAAGGCCTTAAATAGCCTCCCTTGTGGTATGGATTTTGAGGGTTGCCAGACCTTCCTGGGTCCTGGGTCAGATGGTTGGTTTATACCCTGGTGAGTTTTGGACAGGTGTTGTAATGCTCAGTTTGTATATACTGTATTACTATAGTGGGTGAGCTAGTTATCTGGCCAGCAAGGAGGGGGGGGGGGCAGATCATGTGTATTTGTGAGCTCACGGCACAGCCACGGATAGTCTGTCACAGTTCGGGTCACGGTTTATATATAATGTTTATATGTTTTGGAGTTAATGTGTCAAGGAGCTACCACTCACTGTATCAAAAGAACTACCCGGCCTTATTTGGGAAAATCAAAAAAGACCTAGATTAATGGGAGAGTTATCAGATCTCATGGATTGGTAGAATGATCTCTGTAAAAATGAATATACTCCCCAGATTATTATACTACTTTCAGACTCTCCCAGTCCGTGTCCCAGGCTCCGAACTGAGAAACATCCAAAACAAAATGTTTCATTTTATTTGGCAGGGCAAAAAGCCCAGAGTGGCTAGGTCGGTGCTATTGTCCTCGAGAGCAAGAGGAGGCATGGGTGTCCCAGATGTCTCAAAATGCTATCAGGCAGCCCAATTGAGACAGGCAGTGTTATGGAACGCTGAACCAACTCAAAACTGTTGGCTTGCTATTGAGTCCCATTATGCAAAAACACCTTCTCTGCTGGCCTGCCTTTGGAGTACTGATAAGGGGGAGGTGCAAGCAAAGGGATTCGAGCTTGGAGCAATGAGACTTACCTGGGAAGTGTGAACAAAATCAAGATCCAAGTTCAGTCTCTCGTCCATTAGATCACAGCTCACCCCACTTTTTAACAACCCCAAATTCCCCCCTGATCAAAATATATCCCTCACCAAAATATATGCTGAATTGGAGATAACAGCGTACCTGCCGGTCCATGAGTATATGCTTAAATGGGAGGCAGAATTGAACACCGATATAGACAGAGATGACTGGGAAGATATTTGGGAATTCGAGTCAATGACCTCTATATGCACCACTACGAAGGAGAATATTTATAAGATCCTATTTCACTGGTATCTTACCCCAGTGAGACTGAAACAAATCTACCCCCTGGTCTCTGATTTATGCTGGAGAGGCTGCGGACAAAGGGGGGACATGGCCCATATTTGGTGGTCATGTCCAAAAATTCGGAAATATTGGTCCTCTACACAAACACATATAGAAGAGGTTACGAACCTCGTCATCCCCATTGATCCGCTGACCTACTTACTGGCAAAGCCAATCAAGTATATTGACAGGCCAGTAATGAAATTAATCTCCTTCATTCTTATGGCAGCAAGATGTGCGATAGCGGCCTACTGGAAGAAGGTATTCCCTCCCACAAAACAAGCGGTAAAAAGGCGAATCAACGAGGTCATGCTCATGGAAAAGCTGACCGCGTTCCTAAGACAGTCCTTACCGGACTTTTACCAAACCTGGGAGCCGTGGCTAACGCTCTGAATCTAATCAGAGGACTACCCTTCAGCAGCATGTAACTAGACCTAGCCACCTTGTCCAAAGACACTCAGGTCCAAAGGTACCTGGCGGCGGAGGGGTGGTGCTACCTCTACCACCCCCCCTCTCCCCCCTTTCTTCTTCCCCTTCTTTTATTTTTTCTTCCTTCTACTGCCTCTTCCTCGACTGATCTCCCCATGCCCTTCCTCCACCCCTTCCCTCCACCCCCCTTCTGAGACATTCATGCCCAAAAGATAAAAAGTCAAGCTAACACCCTACACCACCTCCTCTCCCCGCCCCCACTTGTTCCCCTTCCCCTCCCTCCCCTTACTCAGTCGAGGTCCACCAAGTGGTCTAGAGGCCTCACTGCTCTCGGCGATGCTCTACTCTTAAGGGGAAAAAAAAATATTGTTTTAGGCAATGCTTATACTTTGTTATGTTGCTTGACTGTTTTTGCCTAATAAAAATATTTGGAAAAAAAAAAGCTCTGGCTTTTATACCCCATATGGCATTTTATGTGTTAGTGTCTATTATTATGGGAGGATAAGAGAGGCACATGGGTCATCCATAGGTCATGGTGGTACAATACCAGGTTGTTTTCTTGATGGTAGAGCTATTGGTATACAGTAGCTTGGTGAGCTGCTCTAGATTTTCTTCACAAATTCCTTTATGAAATAATGCAAACAGTGGAAACAGATTCAGATCTGTAGCAGGAGATAAGACAAATGCAGCGACATAAATGCATTTCATGTTTATAAATGTTAATGTTTTATTTGACTGTCATAGTGACTTAAGTAAATATTGCTTCAACACTGAAATATGCATACGACTCCTTTCTTCCTATGGCAATATTGATTTTATAAAATATGTTGATCATAGTCCGATAATCTCCTTGTGACGGTAGGGGTAGATTTGTCTGCTTTTAAATTAAGGTTAAGCCTGCCATTAACCCTATCTGTCAATGATATGATGTATTTATTTATGCATGCACAGTTTCTTGTACAGTCCTGTATATGTTATTCTTAAAGTATGTAAAACAGTGATGTGCAGCTCTGTTCAAGATGATGGACTTGCAGGGGTTAACTCTCTCTTGCAAAATGGGCTGTAATCACATCAAAGTTTGGTATTGTAGGCCTGGACACTATGGGGCCTTTTCTATAAGCCTTCATAAAAAAAAATCATCACATGTTTTTTGAGTGTTGCTATCATGGTATTCAGAAAGCATTGTTTAACTGTGATAGCAAAATTCCCAAAACGGGCAAGTAGCCAGCGGCGTGTTGACCGCCCCTCTGAAAAGGCCTTACCTGGCGATTTCTTTCAGCTGCAGAGAGTGCTCCACAGAGAGAGCCGCCTCAAAGTTTTTAATATACATTTTATTATTAGTGTGGCTGAGCAGGGGGTCTCCGGAGCAGAACTGCATTGATTTCAGGTCCGGGGACCCCTGTTTCCTGAGATATAGGCCCCGTTATGGAGTGCTGGTATCTCCTCTTCATTTTATTCCAACGGTCACGTGACGTGAGACATTTAAATGTATAGGAGGTACCGGCACCCCATAACGGGGTCTGTATCTCAGGAAGCAGGGGTCCCCGGACCTCAAATCAACATGGTTATGCTCCGGAGACCCCTGCTCATCTACACTAGTATTAAAATTTATATTAAAACTGCTTCATTACCTTAGCGCGCAATATGGTAATGAAGGGGTTAACCAGTCCCGCTACGCCCGGAAGGCCTAAACATCCATCCTTGGAGCTACAACCCCTTCACCCAATCCCTCAACCCCCAAGAAACAGAAATAAAAACAAAAACCCTACTACCCACCTCCTCTATCCGCAACAACTCCCCCCCCCAACACATACAGTACAGTAATGGGCAAAATTACTATTATCCAAATATGGATAATAGTGCATTTGCCCTTATAAAATCAAACATTAGCCAGCCAGCATTAATAAAGTAAATAAAACGTTCAACTTACCCCTGCCATCATGAAGGGCGTCCTCGTCGGCATACTCCAGGTCCATGTCCTCCAATGCCAGCAAGAATACAAGTAAAAATACAATCTAATGGCCGCTTAATCACCTTAGCAGGTAATAACCACTATAGTAATTATGGGGTTAACCCATGTCCCCTGCTATCCACCCAGGAGGCCTAACCACCCAACCCGGCCCCACTATACCCACCGTGTACCCATTGATTGGTACAGTGGTATATCATACCCATATAATATGGGCATGATAAGCCACTATATCACTCAATCGTCAACCTAATAAAAATAATTAAGGCCAAAAATACACAATAATCAAAGAAACACACAAGCACCTAAACACCCCAACAATAAAATAACTAAATAGCCTAATAGTACACATCACAAATAATTATCTATCACCAAAATAGCAAAATTATTACAATTATGTTATTTCAAAACAATTCAATTAAATAAACAACTATCCAAGCAAACTATTAAACAAATAAAACCACTAGCCAAACAATCAATTAAATAAATAAAAGCGCTAACCAACAAAACAAATAATTAATTTAAACCACTAGCCAACAAAACAATTAATTTAAACCAGTAGCCAAGAAAACAATTCAATTCGTTAAAAACGCTAACTAATCCTGAAATGTGCAAAAAACAAGCCAACCAAATTCTAAACAATTGAATCCAAACTTTAAAAACAAATAGAAAAAAATAACAATCAATTGGTAACAAGCATTTGCCCCAAAATGCATTGGCTGACACTGTATTTATCTGTACCCTGGGCACAGATTAATACATTATCAGCATAATGGGCAATCACAAACATAAAAAGAAATAAATACAATAAAAAAAACTGGAAAAAAAAACTATTTTATACATTCAATATTTCTCTTACCTTTAAAAATCTTCACCCTCCGAATCCCAGCGTATCTGCATGCTCTCGTACACGTCATTACCCGCAATTCAACGCTGTCCACCTTGAAGACAAGCATCAGGTAAAAAAAAATCTTCTTTCTTTTATCTTCTATCATCGTATTCTATCTCCATCTGTAATTATTTTGTTCTTTTCTTTAATCTTCTATCTTCTTCTTTCAATCCAAAACCACATGGTAAATCCACAACAGGATTTTGTCTCGTCGGTTTTTTGAGGTAAAATGAGATGTACTGTACAGGCCTTACATATGGCCTGTGACGTCACATTTTATGGTCAGATGGTAATGTTCCAATCCGACTGGATGCTGTATCATGTTCTCGCCTCTTTTTTTTTTGTTTGTAAGGATGTGACGTCATCTCCAAGGGAGGTACGTCACATCCTTAAAACCACATTGCTATATCACATGGTATTTCAGACAATGGGATTGAAGACAATCCCATTGGTTACTGTACCTTGTGATAGGTCACGTGACAACATGACGCTAAATACAAGTCACACAACTCATTATATACTGCCATTTTTGCTAAACTATTGTCAAAAGTGGCAAGAAATAAAATATTTGTCTCAATTTAAAAATTTTACAAATATTTTGATAAAGTGCGAAACATAAAAAAAGAATGCAAAAAAACTGTGATGCAAACTGTTAAATGTTTGGGCACATAACTAGGTAAAAGTTCTAAAAATCTACAAGAATTTCATGCTGCCCCAGAAGTCACGTGAAGGTGGAGATTATGACGAGCGCAGAAAAATATATATAAAAACACACAATTAGCGATGGTCTTTCTATTAGACCAATGGTAAAACACTGGAAAACATTAAAGTATGGTGAAGGTGTCAATATAATAACTATACTCACATGGCCATGTGTGAGCTCTTTTCACATCAGTATAGTTCTTTAAGCACAGGACATGCCCCCTCTTGATCGATCCCTCAGTGGACCAACATCTGTGGTAATGGACGACCAGCGTCCCTCCCGCAGTCCCAATGAGGATGACAATCGTAGATATAGGTAAAATATATGCAGTTTAATAGTCAAAATAAAAGTATACAGCAACTCACATAAGGAATAGCACTCTCCAGCACATGTAGTCACGTTGAGTCCTCAGTTGTGGTTTCCTCCTACTTCCGCGTCCGGTCAGCAGGACCACTCGTGGAGCGCTCGTGGAGGCTTCAGTGGCTCACAGTAGGCAAAAAAGTCTGAACACACCATTTCGCAAGTACTCTTGCTTCTTCGGGTTTCTGTCGGTGGTGTGCAGCAGATAGGGTATTTATACCCTATGTTCAATCCATGTGTGCCAAAAATAGGTTCATACTAATGTAAAAATTTAGATCATGCAGAGGGCTCAGGTGTGGGTCAAAAATCCTTCAAACTGGTACCAGGTATATAACAATGCAATTTATAATAGAAACATAGATAGTAGAAACATGAAATACATTTCTTACAGTATTTTAGTCTTAGAGCAGACGATTGTCCCATTTGGTTAACTTAAGATACATTTACAATCATAAGTAATATCTGCATTCCATATCTCCAATAAACAACTCCTCAAAATGGAGGGATTTTTGATGGTCTCAAGACCTATTAATAATAATTCCAAGCACTCTAACAATTTTAAACAAATCCCTCCATTTATTTTTTACTATTACACTATATATTACTATATATTACATTGCATTTATTTTACCTATATCCACGA
Organism: Ascaphus truei; assembly: GCA_036426205.1. Lineage (NCBI taxonomy): Eukaryota > Metazoa > Chordata > Amphibia > Anura > Ascaphidae > Ascaphus > Ascaphus truei. The sequence continues at coordinate 17,370 of WSYH01011844.1, forward strand.
TTTTCATGCTCATTGGGACTGCGGGAGGGACGCTGGTCGTCCATTACAACAGATGTTGGTCAACTGAGGGATCGATCAAGAGGGGACATGTCCTGTGCTTAAAGAACTATGGGCCTCATGCAGTAAGCCCCGATAAAATCTCTTCGGCAAGTGTTGCGGATAGGCCTTTTTTGGCGATTTGCCCTCGCAGTATTCAGTAAGGGCCGAATCCATGCCGATCCCTGCCGAATAACTGCGAAAGCAAAACTGCCGATGAGCCTGTGCCGATACAGCCTGGCCCTCGATAAGCCTTCCGATATGCCGTTTCTGCCGATAGGTGCTTGCAGCAGAGAGAGACCAGCCGCTCTCTCAGCGCAAACATCGGCAAAAAATAAAGTATTTATAAACAACTTTTGCTCATATTGTACATGTGCAGGGGGTCTCCGGAGCTGAACCGCATTGGTTTTAGGTCCAGGGACCCCCTGCTTCCCGAGATACAGGCCCCTTTATGAGGTGCCGGTATCCCTCTGCATTTAAAGGTCCCGATCACGTGACTGCGGAATGTAAACAAAGCAGAGGGATACCGGCACCCCATAAAGGGGCCTGTATCTCGGGGAGCAGGGGGTCCCCGGACCTAAAACCAAAGCGATTCAGCTCCAGAGACCCTCTGCACATTTACACATCAGTAAAACACATCATCATCATCAGTAAAACACACATATCAATAAACACTCGTTCCTTACCTTTGCGGTTATGTGCTACGGTAACGAAGCAGCATGAATGTATTTTTAATAATAGTGTACAGTGAGCAGCTTCCCGAGTTACAGGCCCCGGAATGTGTCATCGGGTGGCAGTGTCACCGCCATCTTTATAGCACCCCATTCACGCCGTGTCCGCTATAAATATGGTGGCGACACTGGCACCGGTGCCCCAAACCGGGGCCTGTAACTCGGGAAACAGGGGGTCTCTGAGCCACAAATCAATGCGGTTCAGCTCAAGGGACCCCCTGCTTCCGCACAATATTATTAAAAATACATAAATGCTGCTTCATTAACATACCGTATAGCCCCTAAGGCAATGAAGGGGTTAAGGCAGAATAGCATGTTTATTGGGGACATTTTCCCCCAATAAACATAGCAATAAACAACATACACCCACTGTGTATTTGAAATACATAAACAACAATAAATACATTAAATACATATAGTATTCACCACCCATTTCCGGCTGCCACGATGAAGGCCATCCTCCTCTTCATCCTGCCCATGCCCCCTCCGCTGCTGCAAAACAGACACAAGATTGAACACATCCAATGTAATGTCCCCTAACACCTTAATCACCATAGCGGTTATTAACCGCTACAGTCATTAAGGGGTTAACTCACCCTCACCCACCACTCGGAACGCATACATACCGTCCCCCACTAACCCCCCACCCCGTGAGGCCTAACCACCCTCACCCACTACCCACAAGGGAGGCCTACCCACATACCGTTGGGGACCCCCCCCCCCCCCACCCCCAGTACCTACAATAAAAACAATACAGTGACACACAATAAACATCATTATATTTATTAAATACATTACCCACCCCCTGTGCCCCCCCATAAATACAAGATTTATCCTTTTACAAACAGGGTTCATAACACAGCCCCACGCGAGTCCCCGGTGGGCTGGCGGGGCACCTGACAGACATACAGGGTACCAGCCGCTCATTTCAAACAGGTTCTGTAGGCCAGTTGGTGGGTCCCACCAAGCGCCATGGCCCCCAGGTGGTCTCCTTGGGTCACCGTGGGCCACAATTGGGTCCCCACGGTAGGCCCAAGGATGTCTGGGAGCCCTGGGTCAGACCCACAGGTGTCTGCGGGGCCTCGGATGGTTCCCACGGGGTCTGGGGAACTCACGAGTGCTCACTACGGATCCGCGGTGCCCCCACGGATGTGGGACCACCGCTTCATCCCCGCACCTATGGGTCGGCGGTGCCCCCACGGATGTGGAACCACCACTTCATCCCCGCAGACTACAGGTCCGTGGTGCCCCCACAGATGTGAGGCCACCACTTCATCCCCGCATGTGTCACCCGTGGAACCACCAGCCTGATACCCGTGAGATAACCAAGGAGACCACAGGTGGTCTCTAGAGGTCTCACGCAGAACCACGGAACAAACCCTGAATGTAAAAAAAATAAACCTGGCCTGTACATTCAATACATACAACCCCCCCAACACCTACAGTACAATAATGTGCAAAATAACTATTATCCAGATAGGGATAATAGATTATTTGCCCATTATTAAACACATTAACTAGTATATTCAAATAAATAAAGTACTACTGACCTCATCAATAAGAAGCCCCCGTCGCCAGCAACATCCTGGTCTTACGTTGCCCACAAAATACATAGCCAATACAAAGCCAATACATTGCAATTACATTCAGATATCAATTAACCCCTTAAACACCTTATCGGATAATAACCACAAAGGTAATTAAGGGGTTAAGCCACACTGGCCCGATACCCACCCTTCACCCATTCATTTGTACAGTGGCTTCATCATGCAACTATATATATATATACAGAGAGAGAGAGAGAGAGAGAGAGAGAGAGAGAGAGAGAGAGAGAGAGA